>SJYR01000076.1:646779-703187 GCA_006410655.1 Kobus ellipsiprymnus | reverse complement strand
TCTAAGCAGCTCAGTCCTGGCTGCAGGAGAGAGGGAGGCAGTGGGGAGTGGGTGGGGAGCACCTTGGAGCAGCTCTGCAAAAGGATAGCAGCTACAGTTGCAGGCACAGCTTTGGTCATCCAGGAGGGACTTGCCAACAGGTCTGGATCTGTGGTCAGGTCAGTGATCTGTGGTCAGGTTCAAGAATGTCGTGGATGCCTCCTCTGGGCAGAGTGCCTGGTGCTTCCAGAGTGGCCTGCCTGGCGTGGGGCTGCCAGGAACACAGTGAAGTTTGTATGGGAAATTTCACAGTGAAATTTGATGTAGAGGACGTGCATGTACTGGAAAGTCATCGTTGCTTATCTGAAATTCACTCTGACCACGTGGCCTGTAATTTCCAAACCTGGCCCCCTAATCCTCTGATAGGCAAGGCCCCATCCCACAAAATTCTGTTGTCCCTGAGAAGGGGGGCCTACATGTGAGTCCTTGACAACGGCATGCCACTCTGTTATCAGGGTTCAGTGGGGGCTGTGTGTCATCCTGACTTGACTCTTTCTAGGCTGCTCCCCGAGGAAGTGTGGCCGGGGCATTAGCGATGCCGTCATCACCAGGGACGAAGCCCGAAGGATTCGCAGGTACACGAATCTCTGACCTTCTGTCCTGAATAAATGGGAGGGTGAGGCTGGGGTGGGGAGCAGAGAATTACTACTAAAAGGATGATTTCAAGAGATTCATTTAGAATTCCCTAAGAATTCCCCTGCATACTTCCAAGGCCAAGATGGGCTTTTCTGATTTCCAGGAGGAAAGGCTGTTGCCCTCAGTGATGTGGTTGCTGATGGAACCTTCTGGAGGCCCAGGCCCTCTCCAGGGGCAGCAGGGGAGGTGGGTGGGGGATGCTCTGTTTTGGTCTGTTGGGGAGGTAAGGGGGATGCTCTCCCATCAGCTGTTGAGGGGCCCAGTGGACACTTGTGTAGAGACAGCGGATTTACCCAGTGGCCCCAGGCAGTTGCTAGACAATATTTCAGCCTCCTCTCCAAAACTGATTGGGATTAGCCCTCCCACCAGCTCCCCATAACTCATGACTGGGCAGGAGGTCTTACTTATAAGTAGTTGGCATTGGATTCTTCCTTGTCTTTTAGAAGCAGATCGTGATGCTTTGAGTTTTCCAACATGGAGTTCAGACACAGGCATGTGCCTAGTGGAGCAGTGTCTGGTCTGTGTGTCGAGCTGAGTCCCAAGGGGAGACTCTCCTCCTGTTTCTAGATAACCTTGTAGGGGCCAGTTGTGTAGAGGGGGTGGTCACTGGTGTGAAGCTGGATCCAGCCCCTAATCAGTTTCCCAGGTGGCCATGAAGCATCTGTCAGAGGCACCAGAAGCCCCTGCGTCTTCACTGACATGGGTGGTCCAGCCCAGGGTACCACATGGCCTCTGCCTACCGAGCTGGTGATCACAAAGTCTGCCTCCCAGCCTGTGATGACAGGAGAGAGACTTTCCAGCCCAGGGCAACCCATTCAACTCAGCCCCAGGTATCTGAACTGAAGATGGAAAGTGAGGCCACTTGTCCCCAAACTGTGTCATAGGATGTTAATGAGATGGTCACAAAATACTCACATTAACTCAACTTGAGAGTCGAGTCCTTTGGTCTAAACATGTGATTCTGTCATAAACATTAAGCAATCCCTTAACATTGTGTTAGCTGTGTGATTGGTGTGTGTCTAGAGGTATCATAGATGATCCTGTTAACTGAATTCTGACTTAAGATCTTCCCCTACAGCATAGCCGAGAAGGGGTTGTCTCTGGGAGGATCCGATGGAGGGGTGAGTTGTCTTTCGTTCCTGCTTCAGTTTTCTTCTTGCCCCTTTGGCTCTGTTCTCCCTCCGAGGGGAAATGAGGGTATAGGATATTCAGGCCCCCACAGATGCAATGTACGGACTGTTGTCCACTGAGTGAGACTGCAGGGGGTCCAGCAGTGGCCCCTGAAAAATGCAGCCACCCAGAACTGTGATGGGACCTTATCTGGGAAAAGGGTATTTTGCAGATGTCATTAAGTTAAGGGTCTCAAGATGAGATCATCCTGGATTATCAATGTAGCCCTAGATTCAATGACAAGAGTCCTTGTAAGAGGAAGGCAGAGGGAGGTTTGAGACGGAAGAAGAGGCCATGTGAAGACGTAGCAGAAGAGTGGAGTGATATGCCACAAACCAAGCGACCCCTGGTGCCACCAGAAGCCCAAAGATTCAAGGAAGGATTCTCCTCTGGTGCCTTCGGAAGGAGTGGGACCCTGCTGACACCTTGATCTCAGCCGTCTGGCCTCCAGACCTTGAGACAATGAATTCCTGCTGTTTTAAGCCTGCCATTTACAGCAACCAGAGGGAACTCAGGCCAGTGCAGCTCTGTAACTCATCTGCTTCCTGGGTAGCCTTGAGAGTCCACGTGTGTGAGCACCTTACGTTGGAGTTCTCACGTGGTCCAAGTGGGGACCTTTTCACCCAGTGTGTGGGTCCTGGGGGAACATCTGCTCTCCTCTGGATAGTCCAGTCATTATCTCTATGACTCTTATTCTGCAGACTCTTTCCTTTTGAGTTCTGAAAATTAAGCTTCTCCTTTTATTTTTATTCAGTTCAAGGGGAATATTTATTAAAACCTATTCGTGTGTGGACTCATCTTTTACTCTCTGCTCAGCATTTACGTGAAAAGTTGTCTTGCAGTGAATCATCCAGGTTTGATATCTTTAAGGGCAGTTAACATTTTTTAAGCCCAGATTGTGTTCAAACAAACCCCCTGGGATGGTCATTGCCTCAAAAAGAAAAGACGCCCAAACAGGGTAGAGGTGGTCCGTGCTTGTGCCCCCTCCCCTCTTTTAAGACACGGAGAAGGCCTTCTGGAGGCAGGATGGGCAGGGGTCGGGAACACTGGTGGTTCGTTAAAGAGTGATGACCCAGCAGTTCCGCTCCTGGGCATTTACCCAGGAGAACGAGAGCATCTCCCACGATAAAAACGTTGTCCACCAGTGTCAGAGCTGCCTCCTTTGCAATAGCACTCAACTAGGAGCAGCCCACATGTCCACCTCCAGGTGAGTTAGTCACAGGGAGGTTATACTCAGTGAAAGGAGCCAGGCTGAAAGCGAGTGTACCTGCGTGACTCCAGGGCCTCCTGTTCTAGAAACTAACCAGCACCTCACACACCTTTGTCCAAATGTCTTGAAACCCAGCCTGTGTGCATTGTCGCCCTGACCTGTGTGTACAAGGATACGTCTCGGGAATTTGTGTTTAACGTTGATGGGTTTTAGAGCTCAGTCACCTGCCAGGCAGCCCTCACACTACTCTGCCAACATCTTTTCCAGGCGTCCATCCTGGACCTGCACTCAGGGGCCTTGTCTGTTGGGAAGCACTTTGTAAATCTGTACAGGTGAGAACCTGGGGTGAGAGGATCTGCCCGTTTTTTATCCAGGGACACCTGAGTGAGGCTTCTGTGTATGGATCAGAAGGGCTTCAAGTCTTGGGGAAAACCTCGACATTTGCCATCAGGCTGTGGCCAAGTGAAGACTGGGAGATTAAGCTCTTCCAAGGGGCTGGGTACTCACTCAGCTTGCTTTAGGAAACAGTCTAGTCTGGAAGGGGCCGAAGAATAGGGTCGGAGGGAGAGGTGAGCAGCAGGCTATGCTCCCAAGAGCTGCCTCCTGAGGGCCAAGAGAAGCAAGAGATCTCCCAACCTTAATAAATGTCACCCCACCTGGTGGCTCAGATGGTAAAGAATCTGCCTGCAATGCAGGAGACCTGGGTTCGATCCCTGGGTCGGGAAGATCCCCTGGAGAAAGGAATGGCTCCTCACTCCAGTATTCTTGCCTAGAGAATCTCATAGACAGAGGAGCCTGATGGGCTACAGTCCATGGGGTCACTAAGCATTAGATATAACTGAGCAACTAACAGTTTCACCTGCCAGATACCACCCTCCCACCCCCCTCCCTTTTCTCACATGGTTATTATAGAAAGAGCAGCTGCAAGATAAGAAGGACCAGCTGATTCTCAAGGACTTGCTGGTTAACTGGAGGAAAGACTGAATTTAAAGGAAATGTGTTAGTCGCTCAGTCATGTCTGACTCTTTGCAACCCCATGGACCATATCCAAGCTCCTCTGTCCATTGAATTCTCCAGGCCAAGAATACGGGAGTGGGTAGCCATTCTCTTCTCCAGGGGATCTTCCCAGCCCAGGGATTGAACCTGAGTCTCCTGCATGGCAGGCAGATTCTTTACCATCTGAGCCACCAGGGAAGACCCAAAGGAAATAAGGAAACATTAATAAAATGTCTCATTTGTTAATACTCCTTATTCTTTTCACAGATACTTTGGGGATAAAATACAAACTATCTTCTCAGAAGAGGACTTCCAGTTGTACCGGTGAGGGAAGGAACGCCCGGGTCAGAGGTGGGGAAGGTAGTGGGGGCATGGGAGTGCTGGGGTGAGTCCTGCAGAGAACTGGCACTCAGATTTCTGGTTTTGCACATGAAACCCTGTCACATGTGTGTGAACCCACGTGTGTATCTGCTCACCTTTCCTCCTCCTCCAGTTCAGGTCTTTTTGTGGTATAGTTTGATATGGGTCCTATGGACCCGTGGAGAATCCTCTTCCAGCTGCTCTGAGTGACACGCGTGTCCTCTCGGCAGGGACGTGCGGCAGAAGGTCCAGCTGGCGATCGCCCAGGCGTTTGGCATCAGTGCGTCTTCACTGCACCTGACAAAGCCCACTTTCTTTTCCCGAATCAACAGCACGGAGGCCCGGACGGCTCACGACGAATACTGGCATGCGCACGTGGACAAGGTGAATGCACTCGGGGCTTGTCCACTGAAGTGCTGTCTGTTCACATAGTTGGGATTTTAGATGTTTCCTCTCTGGTGATGCTGTCAAGGAAATAAGACTTGTTTCTCGTGTGGTGAGGTGAAAGAAGATGGTAAAATGCATGTTACAGAACAGGGAGGGCCTGGTGGGGACCATCCTTTGCTACTTGTTCCCAGATGCAGAGCTGTCTCTGCCTGAGCCATGAGCTTCATCAAATGTCACCTGACCCGGCCTTGATTCAGCCTCTCTGTTGGGTGGTCTCCCCTTGGACATGCGTCCCCCTCCTCCCTACCCAGGAGCCCCCCCTTTTCCCTCTTTTTGTGGGGGGGGGAGATCTCTTGACCACTCTGGATTCTGTAGATTCCTCTTCTTTGACCTCCTGTTCCCTAGACACGGTAACACCTAATCTATCAATGGTCTTCACCAGCCACAACTGAAGCCCCCTCCTGCCTGCCCCTCAGCCCCACCCTAACCTGCTCGTCCAGCATGCCCAGCATGGCGCCAGGGGAGAGTTGGCCACAGAAACGTCTGAGGGCTGTTGGCGGTCACCCCAGCTGTGAGGGTGCTCAGGTGACCCAGATAATCTCTGCATTGCTTGATGCTGGAACAAAGGAAATGAAGTGAAAAATAAGCCGAGGGTTTGGGCAGAAGCTTGCAGATTGGGCTTCTGCCTGAAATTCGGTCAGACATTGGTGTGTTTACTTAATCTCGACTGTCTGAGCTTGACGGAGGAAGGAGCACTTCCCTGTGGTTAGTGAGACTGAGGAACCCAGTATTTAATTAAGCTGCTTCACTTAAAAAGTGAAGCAGCTGTATGTGGCCAATGGCTCATCTGAGCCAGTGTAGCTCAGGGGGTTCGAGGGGACTCGGGCTGGAAGTTTGGGCATCACCCCAGGTGCTCCCATGGGCTTACGATTGATCACTGGGTTCAGACTCATCCATTCATGATCAGGCTTCCTGATCACTCTCACCTCACAGGTTTAACAGGCATTGCCTCATTGAATAATCATTCTGTAGATGCATTATTTCATTAGGGAACCAGGGCTGAGACCTTCAGTGTAAGATCATTGCAGACATTGCAGAGGGGAAAACAAGGTTCTCTGGGGTTGAGGGCAAAGACAGCATGTGCGGAGGACACACAGGTTTATGGAGCAAATGGGGAAGGGAGTTTGGGATGGAGTCTGGGAGAATTTCCCTGCGTGAAGAAAGAGCAACCCTCCGCATAGTGGGAAGGGTGGGTTTAGGAGAGACAACACTGAAGGTAGCCTGGTTCCTTGATCCACTTTGAAGGAAGAAAGATAAGGAAGATATTCTTCAGGCAGAGAAAGCAAGTCAGTAGTGATGAGCACAGTGGCCTCAGACGTGTTAGAGCTAGGAGGTCTTGTGACAGGGTGTACAGGACCTGGGTGGTTGTCATAGCCAAAGGGTCATTCATACATGGATGTGGCAAAAAGATGTCCTCCCATGAGGGGACTCCAGGAGTGAAGCATCTGCTCCTGGCTGTGAAGCTCTCCAGCCTCTGACTCAGGACAGCTTAGGCCCCACCAGCCTCTGCCATCCCTGCCGCCTGCCAGAAACTGCCTCCTCCCCAGGCCACTGTGCTCACATGAGTTTGGGGTGGTTCCTTTGCAGTATCTGAGCTGAGTGCGCAGGAGAGGGTAAGGCTACTGGACACCCCCCATCCCGGTCTCTTTTAGGTTCTGTGCAGCTCAGTGGATGTGAGGTTCACTGCTGAAGCAACTCAAGGGCACTGCCCTGAGCTGTTCTCAGGTTTAAGTCACTCTGATATTTGTTTGGTGCCCTGATACCAGATAAGGAATCCCAAATGGGGTCTCGGTGGGGAATGTGGAGGGAGCCCAGGTCTATATAGAAAGGCCAGCTCCACAGACAGTGCGGTACTGAATTCACCAGAAGGGGACAAGGCCTTGGTCACCCTGGCAGGCTGGTGCTCAGCAGAGGGTTTACTGCCATTGGGAGGGCAGTGTGAGGCCTGGGTTCTGTCCTTCCCCGAGAACCAAGCCCTCCCACAAGCAGATGGTGACGTACCCTCATGGTTTGCCCACAGGTGACCTATGGTTCCTTTGACTACACGTCGCTACTATACCTTTCCGACTACCTGGATGACTTCGGTGGGGGGCGGTTTGTGTTCATGGAGGAGGGGGCCAATAAGACGGTGGAGCCGAGAGCAGGTAGGACTCACAGGTGGACTCTGGGGTGCTTGACTGTGGCCTTTCCTGAGATGCTGAGTTTACAGTTGATTATTTCCTGTGAAAACTAACAGGGAAATATGCCAAGCGTTTTCCCACCTGTTCACTTTCCAGCCCCCTCCATTCCCTCCTGTGCATCCAGGTTCCAACAGGTACATTCCTCTTCTGCCTCAGCATTTCATGGTGTGCTGGTCTTCTGGTGATGATTTTCTGAAAATATTCTCATTTCAGCTTTTTTCTAAAGGATATTTTCACTGGAGGTGAAATTCTGGATTGGTGGGTTTTTTCTTTTTTTAAAAAGCCATCTTCCTTTTCCTCTGGCTCCCTTGCTGCCCTCACCACTGTCCCTTCCCTGTAGTAGCTGCCTCTTTGCTCTCCACCTGCAAGCTGCTCTCTAGTCTCTGGCTTCATCAGTTTGACTATGATGTGCCTCAGTGTGAATTTGTATTTATCCCACTTGAAGTATTTATCCTGACAAGCTTATTGGGTTAAAAGTCAAAGTTCTCATCACAGTAGGGAAAGTGTTGGTCATTATTTCTTCAAATCACCTTTTTCTGCACCAATATGAGCTTCTCTTCCTTCCAAAGGTCTAACCTGAGGGACGGATGGTTTCCTGATGTCCCACAGGCCGTGAGGAGATTGACTTTTCCCCATTCTTTTCTTCTCTGTTCTTTGGTGCCTCTGTTTGAAAAGTGTGCAGAAACAGTGGGGGCCCCTAGAAACTCCCCACTCTTGCTGCAAGCCAGTGATATTTGATAACCGTGTGTGCAGGGGTGGGGGTGCACAAATGGCGTGGATGGGCAAGGAGGCCATTGAGCCCACTATGCAGACTGGCCTGGCTGCTTGTCTGATGTCTCAGGTGTGATTGAAACTAGAGAAACCAAGGACAAAATGCCCTTTAACAACTTGGGCCTTAGGAAGCGGTGTGACTCCAGATTGCTCTGGGAAAGAGTGTTTCCTTCAGGTTAGGGGCAGCCTGGCTGGTCCAGAGGAGGGCCTGAGTTCCAGGTGTCCCCAGGCCCCATGCAGAGGTTTCTGTGTGTCACATGTTTTCTTTTGTTCTGCTATTTTCAGGCAGAGCACAGTTTATTTGTTTACAACCAGAAAACAGTGGACTCTGGGGTAGACTTTTCTCCTCTTTCAAAGATTTAGCAGTCAGGTTCCTGGTGGTGACCTCTGAAGGGAAATGAAGTTGTCATGGAAAATTTTTTTAAATTAATTAATTTGTTTGTTTATTTGGCTGCATCTGGTCTTAGTAGTGGCATGTGGGATCTTTCATTGTGGCCTGCAGGCTTGGTTTCAGGTGGGATCTTAGTTGCCTTATCAGGGACTGAACCCATGTCCCCCGCATTGCAGGGTGGATTTCTAACCACTGGGTCACCAGGGAAGCCCCTGTCATGGAACATTTGGTGCTGGGCCACGTGGTAGGAACATGGCATCTGTGGGATCCCAGGGCTCCTCCCTAATGACTCCATTAAGCTCAACTCCATTTGTCCTAAAAAAAAAAAACTTTTTGTTTTGATGTCACCATATACACTCCGGTCAATTTATAACCTCGTGTATCTGTGACCCAAGAGACTTGTGTCTACCGACCTCCTGGACGGGTGAGGTCCTGGAAGTCTTCGGGGGAGGACACAGGATAGAAATCGAAGGGACCCTCCCTCGATATCCACGACCCACAAACGGAACTGGACAAAAAGGATTAAGAGACAATTTTGTAACAGTAGTGGGAGGTCCCAAACCAAAACAAGGTACACACTAATCTTTATTCTAGGAGTCCACTCGGACCCCTCCAGTGTACCGACCATCCCCGGGCACCCCACCCACCGTCCCGGAGTGACGTTAAGATCCGACTGGGTGTCTCTCCGACACGGGTCCTGACCCCGTAGGAAGTAGGACGTCCAAACTGAGGTTCGGGGCGGAAGGACGTAGTCACCAAAGAGGTCGGGTGTCCAAGGAACACAGGGACTCAACCCGACTTACGTCCAGGAGACCCCGGGTCGATACACACACTGGAACTCCAGTACGAAATAAGAGGGGAGAGGGTCCAGCCCATAGAAAGAAATGGAGGCCCAGACTCTTGGACGTAGCCCACCTCTTCCAGGTGACCCCGTGGGCGATACGATAGTGGTAACGGAAGTGGACGTTGGGGCTGGTGCCGTAGGACCTGGGTTGCAAGTGTATCGGGGTCCGCCGGGCGGGTCGTCGGGACGGGCCTTCGTCGGTAAGACCTGTACGTGGGGAAGGGAGGGCGAGTTGAGTAAAGATGGTAAAGGTGACTTGTTCCACGGAATACTTAGTAGGGTTTAAAACTAAACGATTACAAACTAGTAAAAAGTCGACACTCATTTACCTCCCCTGGTCGAAGGGAAGTGTTCCTAGTCGCAACTGACACGACACGACTGCACCCCGGACCCTCGACCGTCCCTTCGGTGAAGGAGGAAAGAGTCCTTCCTCAGGACACGGGCCCCACCTCAGGGGTAAACAGTCGTCTGTCTCCCAGTAAGGGACCGGTGACCTCTGACTGAATTCACGTCTACTTCGGTTCACCCCGGTCGTCGGAGGCGAGCCCCTTCGTCTTAGTCACTAGTACTGTGGAACCTCTTCCAAGACCCCGCGTCCGCCGAGGTCCCCGTCGTTATCACCCCGACCTTCCCGACTGCCACGACCTAAGACCCACCTCCACTCGTAGAGTATAAGACGATCGAGACACATCTCGTGAGGTCACGACGGTCAGGGACTCTCAGTGGGAGTCTGACACAAGTACAGTCCGACCCGAGACGAGGTAGTGGCAGGTCCCAGAGACTGTGTTCGGACCTCACACAAGGGTTACACCGGTAGGAATCGAGAGGGCCCTGGAGGACAGGTCGACTCCCAGACAGACGTGTTCAAGTCCAGAAATGTTGGGCGAGGAACAGAGTCTCGGTAGCATGCCTTTTACGTAAAAGTAACGGTCAAGGGAGCCAGGAATGGTAAATAGACCAGCCGTGGGGGAGGCCTGGGCAGCACAGCCCAGGGGGAGGGTTGTGTTCATCAGTTGGCTTCTGCCAGGGTTGGGCAAGGTTTCAGGGCTGCCCCACAAAGCATCCGGCCTGGGGTTTGGGTACCTGCTGGGAGAAGAGTTAGTCATCCTGCTCCACCCCCCTTGAGAGAGCCCCAGAAATGGCTGTGGGGGCAGGACTGTCCTGCCCTGACCTGGGAGGAACCACAGCACCTTCTCTGCCCACCCAGTGTGGACACTTGCCCCCTATGTTAGAGAAGCCTGCACCCTTGGCCACCACGGCCCCATGGGTTCCCCAAGCTCTGCAGCCATCGGGCTTCTACAGGGAGGGGCAGAGTTTCTGGACCCTGGGATGAGCCCTTGTGAGGCCCGTAAGGCTTCAGTGAGGGTCTGGAAGCTGGGACCTTTGGGTCTGCACCTCAGTCTGCCGGGAGTCCCTCCTGCCGGCGGGCGATGATGTGTATGTCTCAGCACTGTGGGGCCTAGCTTCCACGTGCAGACGAAGACGTGTGCTCCCTTCTGGATCATGATGACGGGTTGTGGGGAGGTGGGTCCTCCATCCAACAGAAGCCTGGATCGTGGTTCCTATTTCTAAAGGACTTTGGGCAGATCTGGGAAGGATGAAGGCCGGGCTCTGGGTGCCAGACCGGGGTGACCTTAGGGTCGCAATGCTTGGACACACTGTCTCTAGGTTGGACCAGCGGCCTCAGTCTGTGCAGGAAAAGCTATCTCCTCCCGTCTGGGTTGTCCTCTGGCTTCTCCCATTTTGGCTTTTCAGCGGTTGGTTGCTCTGGTCTCGGAATAGGATGCTGTAAACTCTGATAGGAAAGCCCAGTGCGGGCCTCTCTTTGTTCTGTAACTTTTGAGTTATCTGAGTGACGCTATACCCTCAATTTGAGGATGGGCCTGGGTGTTCCATGGCCCACATGGCCACTTGCTACATCTCAGGGCAGTGGTGGGGGGGCGGGCGTGGGTCTGATGGTTTAGTTGTGGTTGAAGTGTTTTAGAAATAACTAAGATACTGGTTTTCATTGACAGTCTTTGCTACTTATCCTATTCATACTCATCACAGAGGTTCTTGGACAAAGAAATAAAGATTTGGGCGAAAACAAGAATGTCCTTCATTTAAAGAAAAAGTGTGTAAGCCCCAGAGATGTATGTGCACGTGCTGGGTGGCCCCCAGCAGTGCTCACCTGGGGCCTCGTGAACTCCTAAGTCCTGCTGGGGAGGTCCTGACCGAGGGTGGACGTGGTCTGTTCCAGGGAAAAGTGGGGGTCCCGACATACCCTCTGCTGAGTGACTTATTTCCTATTAAAAAGTGTTTAGTGTCTGAATCAAAGAAAGTGAGCATTGATCTCACTGCTGGAAAGAGGGGCTTGCCGCTCCGGCTCTGCTGGCGAGCCAGCCACCAAGGCCAGGCCTGAACACAGCTGAGCCTCCATGAGAGTTGAAGCCGAAATGTCAGGTCAGGAGCTGACCCAGTGGGATGGGACCTGAGCTGGCCTTCCTCCCTCAGGCCTCAAGTTACCTTTCCTGCCCTGCACAGGAGAAAAGGGCAAGAGATTGCAGAAGTGGCCGCAGTGTGCCAGGGAGGGCGTCCAGAGCAGGTGTGGCTCCACCAATTGTGCAAGAGTTGGGCTCGGCCAGCGCAGGGAGGGTGGGGTCACTTGTGTCCACCTTGAGGCTGGCTTTGCCGCTCACAGCCTGGCACCTCCGCTGTGCCAGGCCTCCGCCTTCTTACCAGGTGGGCAGGTGCAGCTGATGCCTTGTCCAGTGCAGTGGTGCCCGGGCCTCAGGGCAGCTTGGGAGGAGGAGGGTCTTGGGGTTTGGGGAGGCTTGGAAGGTGCTCAGCAGCAACAGATGGCAGGACCAGGCATCAGCACGAGCAGGCAGGAAGGACGTGGCTGTGCCATCCCCATGATTTGTGTGAGGCCCGTGGGTAGGGGCCGCAGAGCAGGGGACAGTGGCTTCAGGGGGTTGTTGCAGGGGCCACAGGGCTGTTACTGGAGGGATGGGGGATTTACAGAAATCTCCACAGCTGTCCACCCCATCTCAGGGCTGACCCAGAGAAAAACACCAGTCTGTTTGTTCCCCTTCAAGTTACAGCTGGAAGCGCCTTGAAGGGTCTTGGGATCCACGCTGGTTCTCAGTCTGGATCTTCTAATTCTGGAGCCACTTCCTTTCCCTTTTCTCCCCTCCAACATGGTCTTCACATGAGAATGGGACCAAGCCGCCCCAGTCCCCACCAGCCCTCAGCCCCCAGGCAGCACCAACTCCCAGGTACCTTGTGGGCTTGCACTGTGGGGCCCTGGGTGGGCCTTATGGGCTTGTGCTGAGGGTTTTCTCATGCCGTCTAGGGAAGCGGTCCCCACTGCCAGCCCCCTAATTGGTGGCATCTCTGCCCTGCCCACTGGGTACTGGCTCATTTGCCTTCTGAAGTCACAGCATCTCAGGGCCTCCCACACCTTCTAGAGGTTTTCACAGGAGGAGTGTGGGGATACTTCTGTTCATCCCTGAGACTAGGCGACCAAGGACCTAAGACTCTAGTGATGTGAGTCCCCAGTGACGCAGCATCTTCCAGAAACCAAGCCAGTCACACCAAACTCTGGGCCCTGGCAGTGCTCAGCCTGGAAAGGAGGGGCTGGGGTGGAGGGGGATGGGCAGCAGGTGGGGGCAGCAAGATTTTATCCCCTAGCATGTGTACAATCTGAGACACATCGACAAATTACAAAGCAGTAAAGCAGATGAGATGGAATAGCAGATTGAGGCCAAGCAGGGGAGAATACCAGTGAACCAGACATCAGTCAAACTCCAGGCTGGAGACTCCTGGTGGCCCCGGGGAAGAGGGAGACATCCTCAGTCCACATCCAACCCATCTCAGGGTCTCCTCGGACGCACTGACATGTAAATATGTTTCTTATCTTGATCTTGAGTTTCAGAAGTGTAGTGCCCGCATTCCTCCCCGGAAGAGACCCTCCAGGCATCTACCATCCCAGCGCCCCCCGCCTCCTAGTTACCCCTCTGTAACTGTTCACCCCTGGGGGCCTGAACCCCTACTGCTGGCCAGCACGCCGTGCCCTGCAGAGTAGTGGGAAGGGTCTGGACCAGGGTGGATGGCTGTGTTCTGTCTCCTGCAGATCTGTGGCCCCACCTTGATGTTCCTTCCATCTCAGCACCTTTGAGGCCAAGCAGATCCCAGTGGAGTTGGGGGTGCAGGTCAGCACTCCCACCTGCAGCTTGGGAGTCATGGCTACCCTCCATCTCAGTGGACCCAGAAGGCTGGGGCTTGGAATCTTGCTGTGGCCACACACCTGGCCAGGTGCCCAGCTTGAGCCCCTTGCCCCTGCCAACTGTCCCTGGGTTTCCTAGACATGGGGGGCACTTACTCATCTCCTCTCATTCCCCCTGATAAAGAACAGACAGCTAGGGGCCACTCAGGAAGGACCTCATTCCTGAAAAATTCTGGTGAACAGGGAAGAGGAGGAGGAGGGAGAGGAGAGGAAGGGGAGGTGGGTAGATGCTGTCCAGGATCTCTGGACACCCAAGGTGGGTCCTGGACCAAGACCTCCTTCCCAGGAAAAAGCGGGCCATGTGCTTGTACCTGCTGCCCGCTTCCAGAGTCCCTGGCCCCTCAACGCCCTCACTGCCCACCCCATGTAGCCAAACCTGCCCCTCTCCCTGCCCTGTAGGGACTTCAGGCACTAGCAAGGTTTGTGGGGTGAGGGGGATGTGGCAGGGAGTAGGGGCCGAGCAGTGGGTGTTATAAGGTGAGTGCAGAGAAAAAGAGAGTGAGCGGGGTAGTCAGGCAAGAAAAGGAAATTTATTAGAGGGAAGAGAGGGTGACTGGCTCTTAAGGAGAACCAGTGTTCTCTCTTTCTGACAGAGTCCTTCTTATTCCCCTGCTGCTGCTGCTGCTAAAGGGATGGTCACGTAGCTGGAGGTCTGGAATCTGGTGGTCTCGCAGCTTAGGTGCCAGTGAGATAACAGGATGCCGTTTGGGCAATTCGGTCAGTCTCACGGATCACGGTGATTTTATTCTCTGTTTGCGAGGTTGACAGAATGAGCCATCTTATCAGTGAGACCCCGTGTGGGCCCTATCACATGTTCTCCTGTGCCTGTGTCTCTGAGGACAGTGCAGGGTGGGGGTGGGGTCGCTGTTTCCTGGGGACCCCCGCCCTCCATGCCCACCAGCTCCTCGGAACCCTCGCTGAGGCCTTGCATCCAGGGTGCGTGGGTCTTGCCCCCTGGGGCCGGGCTTCAGGCACAGACCCCTCAGAGGGGGATCCGGACCCCTCAGCCAGGTTCAGGTCCTGCCCAGGAAACCCCAGCTGGCGCCCCAACTTCACTGTCAGCTCAGGCAGCCCTGCCATATCCATCACAGGTGGGCACGCAGGCTCACGTTACTCCTTCAGCACCTCCCCTGTCCCTGTAATCATTCACTCACCAGGACCACCTCCTGGCCACGGCTCCCGGGCTTCAGCTGCCCACTGCCCAGCGGGGCATATCATGGGGCACACACGGTCCATCCTAGCTCTGTCCAGCTGCTGCGGCTTGGGGAGGATGCAGGATGGGGGGAGGAGTGGGGAACACTGGGAGACCAAGGGCAAAAATGGAGGTTCCCCATCCCCCATCAGGCCCCAGGCCTGGCCTCGACTTGTCGCAGCCCTGGGGAAGAATCTTGGCGCAGGGCAGCCAACTCTGATGCCCAGGCAGCCTCGGCATTTCACACTGACACACAGTTTTGGGTTGAGATCAGGCTCTGGGCTTTCAATCACACTGCGGGGTGCCTCAGGCCATGAAGGGCAAAGTGGAATAGACCCACTGAGCTGAGGATGGGTGCTCCTGGCTCCTTGCGGGTCCCGCATGGCCTGGTTCCTCAGCTGTGAAGTGGGAATAAAGAGAATTTTGGAAAAAAATGATGACCCAATAGTGAGCTCACTGAGGGGCCCTCCTGGGGGGCCAGGGAATTTGTGCATGGAGGAAGGGCAGAGGGGGTGGACTGGAGTTCCTGGGCCACTGAACACCCAGCTGCCTCCTGGCTCTGATCCCACTCAGCACTCAGGCCCACCAGGCCTCCGTCTCCACAGCTCTAGGAGGGGAAAGGTGGCAGGACAGAGCCATCCCGCCTGGGGGCCCACCCTGGGCAGCTCTGGGGATGGGAACCCTCCACCCCACCCCCTGCGTGGGGTTGGGCCCTCAGCCAGCCTGGGAAAGGCAGGAGTCTGGTTGCTCTTGGCTGCTGGCTGTTGGCAGCCTCTTGGTCTTCCTGCTCAGAGCGTCATCTGTCTGGAATTCCAATGGAAAAACCTGCTCCTGCAGGTGGCCCCGGGGCTCTCAAATTCCCAGTTTGGTGGTCTGTGGGTGTATAGGGCCCAGGCTAGACTCTGGCCATCCCCACCCCTTGCCTGGGGTGGGGGCTCCCACCTTCTGCTGGCTGAGCTCCCTCCTCTCTCTTGCCTGGTGGGTATGTAAGTAGAGGTGCCTGTGAACCGAGGGCTTTCTCCAGGATGGAAAGGAGCTCCAGCATCCTGTCCCCCCAAGCCTGGCCCTTCAGGTGGGTGTGTTCAGGCATGGAATCAGGTTAGAGTTCAGGTCTCTACAAATTGGCTGGGCCACCCTACCAGGCAGGGCTACTGCCACTGATACTGCCCACCCCCAAACTCCATTTGATAAGGACAGTCTACAAAAGCAGAGAGAGCTCCCTGGGCAGGTAAACAGCAATGTCTACTGGTTGTAGGTGCAATCCGATTCCCAAAGAATGAGTTCCTGAAAAAATTAGGAGTAGCAGAAACTTTGGACTGTGTGTGTTTCTTTGTTGATGAGAAATTTACACCAAGTGCGGCAGTCTTGGGCATGCAGCCCAGTGACTTGAGCGCTCTGTGTGCTGGTGCGAGAGCTGGGTTCTCTCTGCCTCCCACCCCCGGGGACCTACAGGAGATTGGAGGGAGGGACTCAGGGCACAAGTTTGTGGACTGCAACAGGCCACTCTCCTGGGTCTGAAAAAGACTGCGGGTCAGCAACCAAATCCCGGCCAAGGCTGAGCCTCTTGGAAACTGTCCGGCCTACGGGGCAGGAATGTGCCTGCACCTGGTAAATCCATCACCCGGGCCTCCACAACTAGGCTCCTGGATGCCCCTGCCTCCTGCGAGCTTGGCTGTGAACTCAGCTGTGCACTCATCCGCCCCTGGTTCCTTCCCCCCTCCACCATCTCCAGGAAGACAGACGACAGAATATGAGAGGGCAGCAGGTCCCTAGTAGAGGGACACAGTTTGTCCATTCATACATTCATTCATTCCCCAGTGGGTGCCAGCCACCACTGCCCTAGTCGCAGGCCCCACAGCCTGCCTGATCACTGTCCCCGCTCCTTGTTTTTGCTATAGGAACTGAGGGGAGTGGGGTGGGAAAACTCAGGATAGAGGGTGCAGGGGGTGAGGATGGAATGGGGAGACATGCCCACAGGCCTGGCCCTGATGCAGTTGGGCACCCAGTCTCCATGGCTTTGTGCCCAAGGTCTTCTAAAGGAGCTTCATGCACCAACCCCAGCAAAGACCTCCCCATCCAGCCTGTACCCTATTAACCCAGATTCATGGGACCCCTGCTGGAACAAAATCCATATTCACAAAACATTCCATTGGAGCACAGTTAGTGTCTCACAGAGGGATCCCAGCAATCTTCTCTGAAAAGAAATTTGTTCCCCGGATGCAGGGTGGGGGCTGGGGGTAGCCCTGGGCAGTGGTCAGGGACCCAAGTCAGTGCAGTGGTGCTTTGTAAGCTGTCAGGAGTACCGTGGGCTGAGCCTGGCTTTGGCGTTTTGCTTCTTCATCTGCAAGTCTGGAGGTTGGGTGGCTGGCATTTAAATGCTGAGACCTCATCCATCACCCTGAGTGACCTTCAGCCTGAATGCTCGTCCATCAGACAGTCAACAGCGTGCTCATCCCCACTGCTAACCACCACTGCCCTGGAGGCCTGGGCTGGACTCAGACAGCAGCTCCTCTTAGCTCCTGACATCCTGCGCTGTGAGAGAGGAGCCCCCGCTGCACCTCCCATCCTCCCTACTCACTTCCCACCTCCTCCCACTCCTCTCTCCCCCATCCCCTCCTCCTCCTCTCTTCCCCCACCCCTCCCCTTTGCTCCTCCCTCCTTCCCTCCCCCCTTTTCTACACCCCCTACTGGCCCCTCTGACAAGCAGGGTGGAGGCCCCAGGTGAGACGTCCACCTGGTGTCAGGAGCTCAGTTTGGGTCTGATGCTTGTAGAGGGGAGAGGGACACTGTCACCATTTTCTGGAGTGGTGGCCCGTGTCCCGCTCCCTCCCTCCCCGGTTGCGTGTAAAGCAGCTCCATGCACAGCCTGGTGGGCCCCTGCTCAGGAGGAGCAGAGGCTGTCATCCAGGACATCCAGTGCAGACTGTTGGGTCACTGGGGACCCTGACAATGGGGGAAGGATGCCTGAGCAGAGGCCCAGGCCCAGTGGCACCTTTGGGGGCGCAGGCAGGGAAGGGACAGGAGGCGGGCAGGGAGCAGCCCACCCCAGGGAGGGCCCTGCAGGACAAGGCCCCTCACCACAGGCCCCAACCGTGGTTGGGGTGTGTGGGGGTTAAGGTCAGAGGGCCCCAGCGTCCAGGAGTGAACATCCCTTTGGGGCTTCCCTGGCTCTGTTCCCTATGACCTGCTTCCCATGGTGTCCACACCAGCAGATCTCCAGCAAAGCCCTGTGGTCTTAAGCTCCAGATAACACAAGGCAATTTGCAGAGCAAACCCCGGGTCAAAGCCCTCCTCCCTGCCTTTGAACTGTTGGAAAATACTCGGCACTTGGAGAAGCCCCAGCCTCCCAGCAGGAGGTGAGGCCTGTGGGTGTGCCTGGTCAGTGTCTTCCTGGGGACAGGGGACAGGAGACCTGGTCAGGGCCTTCCCCAGCTCGTGGATAGGGTGGTGACCTATCCAGTGCCTTTCTGGGGACGTGGGAAGCTGGTCAGAAGGGTTCAGACGACCTGTAGAACCAGGACAGTCCACAGTGAAGGTGGCCATGGCGATGTCCCCTTCTCCTGAGGGGCCCTGCCGGCTGCCCCTCCCTCGGTACACGTTACCAGGTGGGGACGCCCCAGGTTCCTGGGACAGAGCTGGAGGTAAGGAAGCCTGGACTCACTCCTGTTGGAAGCCAAGGTGATGTGGATGGGAAGGGGGGTGCCCCTGCCCCCACCAGCCTGCCACCACCCATTGAGCAAGGCCTAGGGCCCCAGCCCTGTAGACACGTGACTCTGAGAGACGGTCGGTCACCATCACAGAGCCACCTGTTTCGAATCCGAGTTTACCCAGAACAGCTGCTCTTTTGTCATAAAATGGTGCCTGCCCAGAGCGAGGGCCGGGTGGGCAAGATGGAGAAGCCAGGAGACCAGGAGCCCTCACGCAGGGCGGCTGGAGGGGTGGCAGACACGTGTCCACACGGGTGGTCACGGTGGCCCTGTTCATTTAGGGAAAAGGTGGAAGCACCTCAAATGCCCGCAACCAACACGTGTTCATCCACGGGGGCACATTCAGCTCTGCCCACACTACAGAAGGGCGTCTGTTCCTGGAACATGGTGGGTGGGGCTCCTCCAGGCGCTTAAAGGTCTTCCAGCAAAAACGGAGGTTTCTGGGAAAGAAGGAATTCTGCCCCAAGGCTGCAGCGTCTTCTCCCTGAGTTTCCAGCCTGCCAGCCTGCTGCCCCACCTGCCAATGGATCCTAGACATGCCAGTCCCTTAATCACTATGCCAATTCCTTTAAAGAGCCTTTTAATATTTATACGTCTGTCCTATTGGTTGATTTCTTTGGCGCTCCCTGCCTGACAGGACATAGGAGCCTGGCGGGCTCTATAGTCCAGTGGGGTCACAAAGAGTCAGACGTGGCTGAGCACGCACACCCAGCCTGACAGATGCCCCGAGAATGAACTGTGATGTTGGTTACATGACTCTGTCCTTTCACTGAAAATCATTACTTGTACTTTCAGTGGATGAGTTTTATGGTATGAAACTACCCCAATAAAGCTGTAGCATTTGAACAGGAGCCCTGACCTGCTATTCTAGAGCCCTATTCTAGCCACACACAAGCTCACCCCGGTTGGCCCCTCACCCCAGGGCTCTCTGCTCTCCAGCTTGCCAAGGGCCAGGCACTGTGCCTGATGGGCTGATGACAGTGGGTCTTGAGCCAGACTAGGCCTCCATAAATCACCAGTCCCTGATTGGTGGCTCCTGGGGGCCTGTGGTGAGGGGAGAGGGCGGGGCTGTGGGTGGTGGGTCCAGGGAGGTTGGCCAAGCCGTAGTAGGCCAGTAGGAGTCTCCACGTGGCTGTGTGCGTGAGTACATAGGCATGAGAGCCTGCTGGACATTTTTAAGCACTCTGAAACACTCAGGATGTTATCATGAGGCTCCCCAGAGGCTGGCAGGAGGGTGGGGGCACTTCTAAGTGGGAGGTGGGAAGACAGCCCCCGCAGCTGTCCCAGGCCTGGCAGTAGAAGCTCAGCCGGCCCACCTGGGAGCATTAACCAGGGTATTCAGGTCTTAAATTTGGAGCCAAAAATGTAAGTTCTTCAGTATCATGCCAAGAAATAGTGCAAAGAACACCTTCACATGTGCAGATGAGGGGGCATTGCAGGGACACTCGGGGTAGGGGAGGGTCCCTGTTTTCCAAGTTTGGAGCCTTCTGGGTGCATCCTGGAATCAGGATTCAGGAAACAGAGACATGGGGCCTTGATCAAGGTACAAACTTTGGGCTGTTTTCTTCCCAAAACGTTGGGGGTCCCAAGTGGGGCCAGTAGCCTCACACTCCATACTTAGGGGCCAGATCTCCACCTGCCCACACATTAGGATCCAGTCAAAGCCTTGAGTCTGATGTGTGTGCAGCCATGTGTGGCTGCAGATGTGGGATGTGAATTACGGGCACAGTGTGGAGTGAACTGGTCACTGGAGAGTGGGATAGGGGTTGGGGTAGGTCCAGAACCTTTCCCTGTGGGTGGGCTCTCTGTGGGCAGGGCCTGATGGTCTTGGTGTCCATAGGAGGTCCAACTGGGATGCTGTACACAGGAGGCATGAGATAATCCCCTACATGCGTTATATATGATCCACTCCCCCCCATCCCCCCAAGGTCTGGGGAGGGAGAGGCAGGTGAGCTACAAATGGGAGAGTAATTCTGGCTCATGGTTTTAGTTTGGGCTCCAAGTTCCTGCCCTGGAGTGATGTCGCAGCCACCCATCCTCCCCGAGCAGGTTGAGGCTGGTGACTCTCCCCCTCACTCTCCCCAGGGTCTCAGGCCCCACACCCAGGGCCTGGCTCAGGCTGGATGGCACCCACCCACCATGTCAGGAAGGCCGAATGGCTAGACGTGTCCCCTCCCTGGTCAGGCAGATGGCTTCCTCCACGTGCAGGAGGACGTCCTGGGGGTCCTGCCTCCCCTGACACCCCACCCACACTGCTGTGGCAGACAAGGCTCAGGGGGCTCAGCGTTTATTGTTCCAGGTGCTGAAGCTGTGAGGGATGGAACCACATGGCAGTTGGGAGAAATGGGTGCCACCAGGACCGCACTTGTGCCAGGAGGAGGGTCCCACGCAGGCAGCTTGTGTGGCAACATGGTGTCACCTGCCACAGTGCACCCTGTCATGTGTCAGGTATGCACTCACGTCTGCAGGGGGCCAGTGAAGACTCCACTCACCATGGTCTTCAGGAGCTGGCCCTGGGCCCAAGCCTCCTGCAGACCCTCACAGATGGACAGGGTAGGGAGCACTTCTGGGCATTATGAGGAAAGTAGCTGCTCTGATGGAGCTGAAGTGAGTGAGGGGTGAGGGATAGCCAGGAGCTTTCTGGAAGGGGACTGGGGAAGGGCGGCAGACAGTGGGGAGGGTGGTCCAGGAGGGACCTGGGCTCCAGGGGCCACTCCCCACAGCCTACCCCCAGGGCCCACAGGGAGGCTGGGGACGCTCAGACGCAGAGACTCCTGGGGACCGCCTGGGACAGTGCGATGGTCTCAGTGGCTTGCTGGCTGCTGGAGGAC
Source organism: Kobus ellipsiprymnus (assembly GCA_006410655.1). NCBI lineage: Eukaryota > Metazoa > Chordata > Mammalia > Artiodactyla > Bovidae > Kobus > Kobus ellipsiprymnus. The sequence goes on along the minus strand of SJYR01000076.1, from coordinate 682,146 downwards.
ATGGAGTGACCCGAGCCTCGCTGGCAGCGGGTGTGGCCCTGCGGGAAGCTGCGGACACCCACAGGCCCACCGGTGCCCCTGCTGTGGAGCGAGCGTTGGCGGTAGTCACGGTAGTTCTTGGAGAGCAGTGTGTAGAGGAAGGGGTTCACACAGCTGTTGCCATAAGTTAGGCAGGTGGTCAGGTAGTTTACAATGCGGGCGGAACGGGGAGCGAGTGGTGGGCCCCCGCGGTACTGGGCAAGGAGCTGCCACAGCCAGAAGGGTAGGAAGCAGGCCCAGAAGAGCAGCACAATGCCCAGGATGAGATAGAGCACCCTGGGGTTGGGCAGCCGCCGCGTCTGCGTGAAGGACGCCCGCTGTGACAACCAGTAGGCCCGGGCCAGGCGGACGTAGAGCAGCCCGATGACCATGCCAGGCCCCACGATGCTGGTCCCGAAGAGCAGCGTCAGGTAGGCGCGGTGGGTGCGCTGTCCCCAGGCTGGCAGGCAGAGGCTCTTGTGGCCCCTGCGGACCAGCCGGATGGCCAGCATCATGGGCAGTGCCAGCAGCAGTGCCAGCAGCCATGTGCCCAGTGCCAGGACCTTGCGGTAGCCCTTGGAACGCTGCACTGTGTCCAGGGGCCTCACCACTGCAGCGTAGCGCTCCCTGCTCATGAGGGTCAGGGTGAAGATGCTGGCATGCATGGTCAGGAAGTCCAGGCTGAAGAGGACGCGGCAGCCCACGTCGCCGAAGTGCCACCTCTTGGTGACGTAGGTAGCTACTATGAAGGGGATGCTGAGCAGGTAGAGGAGGTCCGCCAGCGCCAAGTTGATGACGTAGACGTACATGGAGGCAGAGGCGTGCAGGAAGCGGCACATGACCGTCAGCGTGTATACGTTGCCTGCCATGCCCACCACGCCCATGGCCGACAGCACCACCCCGATAGTGCTCGTGGCCACCAGGTCCTCCAGGGAGTTGGGCTCCGTTGGGCTAGCCAACGAGCTGTTGAGGGACGCATTGGGGGCACCAGGCAGCTCAGGGATGGCGCTGCCCATTGTAGCCGGCACCGGGAACCTGCTCGATGGCTCTGGGCTCAGTGCCATCTCTGCCACCTCACACTGGGCTTCGGGCTGGGGCCTGCTGCTCCTTTAGGTAGAGAGGGGGCATCTGTGGGCAACAAGCTTGTCCTGCGGGAGAGGATGCTCATTAAAGATGCAGGTCAGGCACCCCTTCCCACTCCCAAGAGTCCATAAGAAGCCACAGTTCCCACCAGGCTGGGGAGGCCTGCAGAGGGACAGTGCTCACCAACTGTGACGCCCCCTTGGGGACTCTCCGTGCAGAACTGTAACACTCTGCCTCAGTTCCCCAGCTATCCAGGGGGACCAGAGAACCACCTAGACCAGTTGCCCTCCATGCGTGCCCCAGCAGCATTCCCACCATGGGCCACAATGCAAGTTCAAAGGCCTCTCAGCTGGATGGCCTTTCCTGAAAATCAGAGCACAGCAGGCATGAACCAGGATGGTTCACTCCTGGATGAACCAGGAGTTCTCACTAAGCCTTCTCACTTCCTCATCCGTGAGGGGCAGGGAAGACAGACTGACCCCTGTGTCTTCCTCCCCATATAGATCTCCTGTATGTTTTCTAAAAAATACATTTTGTTCAGATTGCAAAAGTAATATCTGCCAACTTTAAAGTTCAAATAGGAAAATATGTTAGATAAAGAGGGGAAAGCCCTCATAATCTTCCTTTATTCACATGGGGGAAATAAACCTGATTCCTATCTCCTACCACACAAGAAAATAATTCAAGGTGGACTGTGTACCTGTATGTAATAGATTAAATCAATTAATTAATCAAGCTCTGGAAGAACTATAGGAGAATATCTGCACGACCGTGGGTAAACGAAGATTTCTCAAAAAAAGAAAAGCAAAAAATACTTGCAGTAAAAGACCCACCAATTGGATTTCATGAAAATTAAGAACTTCACGGAAAGAGTAAAAGATGTAAACCATAGACTGGGAAAAGATTATCAGAAGACACATATCAGACAAAGAACCAGTAATCAAAATACGTGAAAGAACTACAAATCAATAAAGACCAATGACTCAACTGAAAGAAGAAAAAAAAGACAAAATTTCAACAGGAAATTCGTAAAACTGCTGGGAGGACATGAAGGAAATGAACTCCCGCACTGCTGGTAGAAGACAAGAACAGTGCAGCCGCCTGTGGCGAACAATCCGGCACCCTCAGTAAAGCTGGACACACGTCTGTCCTCTCATCCAGCAATTCTACTCCTAGGTTTATGCCAAGAAAAATTAGTGCAAACGGCCGCAAAAAGCAAGAGTGAGAACGTTCATAGCAGTCAGAAGCTGGAAACCACCCCAAAACATCCATGAATAGTAGTGTGGGTAAAGAAGCTGTGACAACCCCCCCATTAAAGTGCTCCAAGGTGATGAAGAAAATGAAATTATTGAACAACTTGATGAAACTCAAATATGCTCTGTTGAGTGTGTGGGGGTGTGTGAAACAGAAACCACACACAAAGAGTACACACTGTAATTCCCTTTACCTGAATGAAGCTGGGGAAAAGGCAAAACCTCTGTGAGTGGTTGAAGAGGGTGTCAACTGGCAGGGGGCACCCAAGAGCACTCCGGGGAATGGACTTTTGCTATGTCCTCATGTGGCGCTGGTTACACAGGTGTTCTGGGGGCTCAGATGGTCAAGAATCCGCCTGCAATGCGGGAGGCCTGGGTTTGATCCCTGGGTTGGGAAAATCCCCTGAAGGAGGGCATGGCAACTCGCTCCAGTATTCTCCCCATGGACAGAGGAGTCTGGCGGGCTGTGCATTCCGTGGGGTCTCAAAGAGTCAGACACCACTTACCGACTACGGACATGTAAAAACTCCTGGAGTTGTACACTCATGACCCGTGCTTACTGTGTGAAAATTACCCTCATGAGAAAAAAAAGACCTGAAACTTGAATACTTGAATGAGAGGAGAGGCCCCTTTATCGCCCAATCTCCCCACATCCAGGGATAATGTGGCCGGATAAAACTGGTTCCCGGTTTTTTTTCCCTCTACAGGTACAGCGTTCGCACTAACAAGGATAAACTCCGGGCGTCCAACTGAGCCCTCGGTGCAGAAGGGCAAGCTGGGTGCAGAGACGCTGTCCTAGGCCCCCTGCCCATGGGACTTGGCTCAGCCTCGGGTCTGACAAGGGGAGCTGGGGTCCTTCCTACCGGCCCGAGGAACCCTCCGCAGCCGCAGCCCCCAGTGGGTCCGGGTTCCAGAGCCCTCTTGCAGGGGCTGCCGCGAACCCGGCGGAGGACCTCCCAGGAGGGACGCGAAACAGCCGCCGAGCCCACCGCGCACACCTCACCCTCTCCACCCTCCGAAGCGCCGCGCATCTCCCGGGGGTCCGCTGGGAGGGCCTCGTGGCCGAGCGATCCTGCCGGGGATTGTTCGGGCCAGCGGGGCGGGCGCCCCGCCCCCAGGAGGGTCCCGGCCCCTTCTCCCGCCCCGCACCCTCGCAGTGCCTGCGCCCACCTCCGTCACCGGCCGTCAGGTGTGGGCGCCGAGGCCCCTGGGGTCGTGCTCTGGACGGGCGCTTAGTCGCTAAGCGTCTCCAAACACTCGGCGCGGCACGGGAACCTTTCCGAGGGCTCTACCCGGTAGGGGCGCGCAGAGGACGTGGGGGCTCCCAGGGGCGCGTGGTGGAAGGGAGCCCGCCCGCCGGTCTCGCCCGGAGAGCCGCGCTCCGCGCCCAGGCCCCTGTCGCCGGCGCCACCTGCCCGGCTGCCAGCTGGGAATGCGCGGCGGCCCTGCGCCCGGCCCGGATATTAATAACCCGGTGGGGAGGGGAGGGCAGCAGGGGCGGGAACGGGGGTGGCAAAGCGAGAGGGCAGATCACCGCGCAGCTGGGACTCCAGACGCATCCTGGGATGAAGCTCAGTCCAGCCTGGCTGGCCCCACCGCAGAGTGTCTCTGCTTCCCTTCGCCCTCTGTACTCCACCACCCCTCAGTTTCCCAGGCACTGAGCCTCAGACTCGGATTCAGATTGTCAGTCAAGCCCTGGACCCTCCTCTGCACCTGGGGGGGCCGCAATGGGTGGAGGGTGGTTCTGAGAGACCCATGCGAGGCCCGGACCCAGTGTCATTAAAGACATTCATAATGTGCACTCGTCACTATTTCCAAAACCTTTTATCAACACAAACCTTTTATAGTCCCCATCAGACAACTCCACATCCCATTCCCCCAGCCCCTGACAACCACCATTCTCCTTTGGTCTCCATGGATTCCACTACTCTAAGGGCCCCCTGTGAGTGGGACCATACATTTGTCCCTTTGTGTCTGGCTTCTTTCACTTACTATGATGTCTTCGAGCTTCCTTCATGTAGCAAGGGTCAGAGTTTCCATCCTTTTCAAGACGGAAGAGTATTCTGTGAAGACTGAAGTATTCTGAAGACTGGAGAGTATCTTCTGATTGAACGTAAACCACTTTGTTTTCCCCTTCATCCCTGATGGATTCTTTTGGTGATGGTGACTAGTGCTGCTATGAATATTTTGATTTATAATTTTCTGTTCCTTTTATGCATCATGGTCCTTCCTTTATTTCTTTGAAAAATTCTAATTGTCCTTAGTTGTCAGATCTTTTCCAGATGACTCCATTTTCAGGGGCCCTGGGGCCCTCCAAGCACTGCTTTCCACTCCTCATTGACCCTGAGCCTGGAAGCCCCTGGCATGGGGGTGTGCCTGAGTCAACCCACTGCTACTCTCGGACAGGTAGACTCAAAGGCAGGTCTTCCTCTCATCCTCCTGCCCTGTGGGCTGTTCAGCCTCATGGTGTTCAGGCTCATCTGCTGCCTTTGGTCCAAACACCCTGTGACCAAGGGCATGCCCAGGTCACAGAGAGAATCTTCCAAGAATACTGCCAGGGTTAGCTGCTGGGGTCACTGAGCAGTCTGGCTTGACATAGGCCCTCATGGCTACAGGCTGGGAAATATGGATGATCAAAGACAGCATCTGTTTAGGTGTTGGTCAGCTCCCTGCCCATCTCAGATCAGCCTTGGTCCCATCTCCTGGTCATGATGTCCTGCAGAGCCACAGACCACACAGCCCATGGCCTCCTCTCTGTTTGCATCACGAGGGAAGGACAGACACCCATCCAGCATGCATGTTAGACCCCATAGACCCCCGGAAGGGGGGGCTGGACTGTCCTGAGTGTGAGTGACAGGAGCCAATGGAAGGAGAGGGAAGTATTGTGAGACCTGAAGGTGCTGGTGGCTGATATGTCCTCTCAAGGGACATCTTCAGGGAGATTATCTGAAACTCTTCCTCTATTGCACTGTGTCCTTAGCCTGGACCTGAGAGGACCCAAATGGCTCCAGTGGTCGGGGCTTGGGGCTTGAGGAGAGAGGGCCAGGATCCTGCAGGGAGCTGGTGCTGCTGTCCTCGGGTTAGTGGATCACATCCCTAAGATTTACTGTGTTCTTTGCAAACTAAACTCTGCCTGTCTCTGATTCACTTTATGGACCATTAAATCATAATCATAAAGCCCCCACTTTCCACAAATGTGACTTTAAAGCTTTGCTCTGCATGTAACGGGGCTTCCCTGGTGGCTCAGATGGTAAGAAATCTTCCTGCAATGCAGGAGACCCACGTTTGATCCCTGAATTGGGAAGATGTCCTGGAGAAGGGAATGGCTACCCACTCCAGTATTCTTGCCTGGCGAATTCCCTGGACAGAGGAGCCTGGCAAGTTACAGTCTATGGGGTCACAAAGAGTCGCACAACTGAGCCTGTCTCTGATTCATTTTATGGACCATTAAATCATAAATCATTATCATAAAGCTCCCACTTTCCACAAATGTGACTTTAAAGCTTTGCTCTTCACATAATGGGTTCATTATATTTTGAAATGATCATTTTTCTGCAAGAACTCTTTTCCAACTAGATTACTAAATTAGGTGGAAAATTGGATGCCATAGGCTGAATCTGGCTTCATGGGGTCTCTTCACAGGCGCCTACCCAGCCTGATCACAGACTTGCCAGAGGCATATCTTGTCACTGTCCTGTCCCCCCAGCCCCTAAAAAGTTGTCTTGGAAAGAGAAAGGGGAGGGAGTAGGACTGGGGGTGGAGGGAAAACAGGCCTCAATGCACCTGTAAGAGTCTAGGCCAGCCCCTTGCAGGAGAGCAAAGAGTGGAAGGAATCCAGAGTTGGGCAGAAATGGCCCACATAGCCTCACCAGTCACTGACAGAGACTGTCTGGGGCCCAGCGGGGGGCCCCTGCCTCAGAAGGAGGTCCCAGAAGGGACACACCTGCTTGGCTGCCCCTCCCCCAGCCCAGGGCCCTTCTGCAGTCAGTAGCTAACTGTATTTTCTAGAAGATTCTTCCCTTGATGCCGCTGCTAATGTTGTTACTTGATTTCAGTTTCAGAAACAATTTCCCTAATCCTTGTCTCAAATACTCAAGATCTGAGACCCAGCTGGAGGGATGAGGATTGCAATCAAACCAATTAAAACCTGTCCAGGCCTCCAGCTGGAGGCGGGCCCCTATAGACTAGCAGAGAGCCTACGGCATTTGAGCAATCCAGGTGGCTGAAGTGCAGGAGAGTTCAGACAGGTCCCGACTGTAATATTCGGGTTTAGGAAAACTGGATGCAGGGAGAGGGAGGAGAAAGATCAAGTACACACAACACTATCTCTCTCACTGTTGACACTGGGGCCCCTAGGGGAGCCCTGTGGCCCTCTTGCCTAGAGAAGAGGCGCTGCAGGTCCAGCGCTGCTGCCTTCCAGGTCCCAGGGGGCCACTCAGGCCGGGTAGCCTGTGGAAAAGGGCTCCAATTCAGAATCCATGAGACTGTGCATGCTGAGTGTAAAGGCTGGATGCAGAGGCCCCGAGAGCCCTTCTGGGGATGGCAAAATGGGAGTTGGTGCAGGAGATGGGATAGAAACCCCAGGGCCTCCAGTTCTGTCCTGAAACAGCCAAGGCCAAGTCCTCACATTCTCCGTGGGCTCTAACTCCTGATTTTGTCCAGGTAGCAGGGTACAGAGGCACCGCTCCCCTCAGCATGGCCATCACACTCATTCCTGCCTCCTTGGGAAACCAGAAGGTCAGGGCCCCACCCCTGAAAACAGCAGTGGGGTGGGGGGCCTGGGCCTCCAAACTAATGGAGGCACCTCTGCTGCAGGTAGAATCCAAGATAGGGGGTCCCTGTTCCTACAGGACTCTCCTGGAGTATTTAAGTGCATACTCAGATAGACTTTAGGTTTAGAAATCTCCAGGAGCATCATCACCATCAACTTTACCACCACCTCCATCACCACCATCAGCAGCAGCAGCTCCACTATCAGCAGTGGCAGTATTTTAACCTTCACTCCGTGCATAACACACACTTGGGTGCCTCCGTCTAGCTTAAGTGATGGTGTTTTTCCATATTTGGTTCCAATGGTTGTTTAAGGAAAGAATGCATCCACAGCCCTCCAAGTTCCCATTCTCCTCTCTTCCTAGAGGCACTGTTGTCCTGACTTTGTCCTGGTGACTCCCAGACTTTGTTTTTGATCCTGTCTTTTCCATGTGCAATTCATAATGTGCTTTAACATTTTTGTAAATGGAACATACTGTACCTATCTTTTTGCACTTTTAGTTTTTCTCTTAACCTGATCGCTATGAGCTCACCCTCTGAAAGGCTCTGTGGTACTCCACGCCACACACCCCAACTAATCTGGCCTTTCCTAGGGCCAGATGTTGACCAGAGTCAGGCAGAGAGCCCTGGACCAGACACGGAGATGGCCAAGGATGTCTGGACTCCAGCTGCCTTGGTGTGGATCTGGGTGCCTTCCCTGGGCAGCTGCATGGCCTCAGCGGAACTACCATCTCTCTGTGCCTCAGTTTCCTCATCTGTAAAATGCGACTAAAGTAAACCTTATCTCATCTGAGTATTGAGAGATTTAAAGGAGTTTGGAGAAGGAAATGGCAACCCACTCCAGTGTTCTTGCCTAGAGAATCCCAGGGACGGGGGAGCCTGGTGGGCTGCCATCTATGGGGTCACACAGAGTCGGACACGACTGAAGTGACTTAGCAGCAGCAGCATGCTTATAAGTGCTGGTGGCTCTCAGTAACCACTGGTGGTCAAGACAATGATGGCGATGAAAATGAAGGTGATGCCACGGTCCCTGCCTTTAAGAAATGTTCAATCTAGTGAGGAGAGGAGCCACAGTCACCTTTCCTGCCTCCTTGGGAAACCAGAAGGTCAGGGCCCCACCCCTGAAAACAGCAGTGGGGTGGGGGGCCTGGGCCTCCAAACTAATGGAGGCACCTCTGCTGCAGGTAGAATCCAAGATAGGGGGTCCCTGTTCCTACAGGACTCTCCTGGAGTATTTAAGTGCATACTCAGATAGACTTTAGGTTTAGAAATCTCCAGGAGCATCATCACCATCAACTTTACCACCACCTCCATCACCACCATCAGCAGCAGCAGCTCCACTATCAGCAGTGGCAGTATTTTAACCTTCACTCCGTGCATAACACACACTTGGGTGCCTCCGTCTAGCTTAAGTGATGGTGTTTTTCCATATTTGGTTCCAATGGTTGTTTAAGGAAAGAATGCATCCACAGCCCTCCAAGTTCCCATTCTCCTCTCTTCCTAGAGGCACTGTTGTCCTGACTTTGTCCTGGTGACTCCCAGACTTTGTTTTTGATCCTGTCTTTTCCATGTGCAATTCATAATGTGCTTTAACATTTTTGTAAATGGAACATACTGTACCTATCTTTTTGCACTTTTAGTTTTTCTCTTAACCTGATCGCTATGAGCTCACCCTCTGAAAGGCTCTGTGGTACTCCACGCCACACACCCCAACTAATCTGGCCTTTCCTAGGGCCAGATGTTGACCAGAGTCAGGCAGAGAGCCCTGGACCAGACACGGAGATGGCCAAGGATGTCTGGACTCCAGCTGCCTTGGTGTGGATCTGGGTGCCTTCCCTGGGCAGCTGCATGGCCTCAGCGGAACTACCATCTCTCTGTGCCTCAGTTTCCTCATCTGTAAAATGCGACTAAAGTAAACCTTATCTCATCTGAGTATTGAGAGATTTAAAGGAGTTTGGAGAAGGAAATGGCAACCCACTCCAGTGTTCTTGCCTAGAGAATCCCAGGGACGGGGGAGCCTGGTGGGCTGCCATCTATGGGGTCACACAGAGTCGGACACGACTGAAGTGACTTAGCAGCAGCAGCATGCTTATAAGTGCTGGTGGCTCTCAGTAACCACTGGTGGTCAAGACAATGATGGCGATGAAAATGAAGGTGATGCCACGGTCCCTGCCTTTAAGAAATGTTCAATCTAGTGAGGAGAGGAGCCACAGTCACCTTTCATGTGGCTGCCCAAGATAGAAGGGCAGCTGCATCTGGGCTGTGTTTGGCTCCTGGCTGAGTGAAAGGAAGAGACAGACATCCCCTCTAACCACAGAGGGGGGCTGGTCCAGGAGGGGGTCCTGGAGGAGGGGCCTCTGTGCTGTGGGACTGCTAGGACGTGGCAGGAGGAAGTGATTCTCTTAAATCATAGGGGTCCGTGTGGTATGACCTGCCAGGCACAAGGCTGAAGCCCCCAGAAGACAGAGATTAAAGGTGGAACAGGCCACAGTCTCAGCTCAAGCCAAGGAATGGTCAACCGGCCCCTGGTGCAGTGAGGTCCTGGGTGCCTGGACATCTGCCCTGTGCTACCGTGGCCTGTGCAGGCCAGAGTGTGGCCCATCAGCAGCCAGAGCACATGGCCCAGAGGCCCCGAGGCCTGGGTCTTCAGAGGGTCAGACTGCAGGGGAGGGGGTGCATGCCTCCTTCACACCATGCTAGGGCCCCCAGGGAACATCTGGACCCTGCGTCACCTCCTCAGGTGCTAACAGTGACTAGCCCAGCCCTCAGCTGGTGTAAGGGTGCCTGAGGTTGGGGTCGGGAAGTCTCAGTCCCTAGCTGTCTTCCCTGCCTAACACAGAAACTTCTAAAGAAGCCCCGGAAACATTAGCAGATTTCTGTCTGTGGGTTGGGGCAGGGACCCCTTTCCTGAAAGCACACGCTTCACCCATGTTGCCCCCAACACAGAAATCATTGCTGTGGCAGGACAATTTGTGGAGACACTTTGTCCTTCCCGCAGTGTTTCCACCAAGGGTCCAGGGTCTGGGCACTGGAGACCATGGACCACCCCAGAAACAGAGGCTCCTGCAATACAAAGATGCCTCAGGCCCCAGGGGCAGGGGTTGGCTTGGACCGGAGCAGGTCCTCAGCGGTGGGAGGAGCCCCAGGCCAGGTTGTGGTCAGCAACATGGACACACATCTTGATCGTGTCCATCAAGCTCCTTCCCTGCGCAGAATAGAAGGAGATCCGGCCAGTCCTGTCCTCCTGCTTCCCTCAGAAATACCAGAAACTCTGGGGTCATAGGTCCCCACCCTCACCTCACCTGCTGGGCAGCTGCTCTCAGGGTGGTTTGGAAAAACCATGGCGTACGTTGTCCAACCCTCTCTGCGGCCCTTCCCAGGGCTGGGAATGCTGCCAGCTCTGCAGTAGATGTTTCTGGAAGGGGCCTCCACCACAGACGGTGGGATGCCACATGCCCCGTGCCATCGCCCCTCCCTTTGGACCCAGCCTCTCTGTCCTATGCTCTTTCCAGGGCTCTTGGCCTAGTTCCTCACAGAGACACACACCGGGTCTGACCTTCTGGGGCTGGCGCACCATCGACTGATAAAATACAGAATCCAGTTAAATTTGAATTGCTGATCAATGACAAATTACTTTTAATGCTATTTGGGACACCTGACAGGAATATCCCTCCACAGGCGTCCAGGCTGTGAATGCAATAAGCATAATTATTTGTGCTGCTGCTCTGGATTTGAGAGAAAATCACCGTGTAATTGTGTATGGTGGGAAGACCAGAGTTTCCACTAAAGACCAAAGCTGACTGTAGCTGTTTCAATGGAAAGAGTGGATTAATTCACATTGGAGCAGGATGGTGCGGCTGGGGTGGGGGGCATGGATCGTTGGGACTGTTCTTCACAGGTCCTCTGAAAAGAGAACGGACAATTATCCCTACTCTGGGCCAATGTTCTGCATATTTTACATTTGATTTTTTTTAATTGCAGTGAAATTCACATAACGTAGTTAACTATTCAGTGGCTTGTAGTACATTCACAATATTGTGAACTATCACCTCCATCTAGTTCCAGAATATTTCCATCACCTCAGAAGGAGACCCTATACCCACTAGGCAGTTATTTCCTCCTCCCCTTTTCCCTCAGTCTCTGGCAACCATTCGTTGCTGTTGTCTCCATGGATTTGCCTATTCTGAATATTTCACAGAAATGAAATTAGACAGTGCAAACTCTTTTGTGACAACTCCATTCACTTATCCCAGTTTTCAAGATTTATCCATGTTGCAGCATCAGAACTTCACTCCTCGTTTTTGCTTTAGTCACTTCAGTCCTGTCCTACTCTTCTGCAACCCCGTGGACTGTAGCCCACCAGGTTCTTCTGTCCATGGGATTTCCCAGGCAAGAATACTGGAGTGAGTAGCCATTTCCTTCTCTAGGGGATCTTCCCAACCCAGGGATTGAATCTGTGTCTCCCGCATTGGTAGGTGGATTCTTTACCACTGAGCCAACAGGGAAGCCTCGTTCTTTTTATGTCTCAATAGTTACACCCCCACTGTATGGCTAGCTCAGAGTTCGTTTATCCATTTGTCAGTTGATGAACTTTGGGTTGTTTCCACCTTCTGGCTATTGTGAATAATGCTGCTAGAAGCATGCGGGTATATGTTTTTAAATTATTTGGGTATACACCTAGGAGTAGAATTGTTGGGTCATATGGAAAGTATATGTTTAATTTTTTGTAGGATACACCTGATCTTATTTCATCCTCACCATTACCTTGTGAATTGATGTTTTTCCCATTTTCAGATGAGAAGAGCTGAGCAACTAGCTGTAGCCTCTTGGCAAAGAGCTAGGGCTCTTGCTTGGGCGCTATTTCAGGGCTGCTTCCTCCTGACCTCAGCATCACCGCAGTACTGCAAAGCAGCTGGGTCATTTAAGAAAAATAGCCCGCCTCAAACAAGAATTTGCTGGATCCATGAATAAATGGACTGTTTAACCTGGAGGGACAGAGAAAGGAGGGGATGAAGGCAAGACCACGCTCTTTACTTGGAAGAAGAGCCAGATGTACGTTCAAATACAGACTCCAAGTCGATAAATGCCTACAGAGTTATGAGATCGTGTTGAAGTGTTTTGAGTGGCTGCTGTGTCAATGCCTTCCCTCCATCTAATTAGCATCAGATGTCTTCAAGACCTGCCTGGAGATGCACATCTGAAAGATATGAGAGAAAAAGACTGTTCCCAGATGTCAGTGAAAGGACTTTACTGCTATGTTAATACCTAACATAGCAGCAACTCCCCAACTCCCACCCCTAGAGTGGACTCAGACTGGCATCTTTCACTGAAAGGGACATCTTTGAATGTCCCTCATTCAGTGATGAATGTCAGCTCATCTTTGAATCACTGGAGGCTCTGCCAACCAAAGACTCCCAGCGGAGGATTGTGGAACCCTCTAGATTGGTTGTTTATAAGGAAGAGAAGTTGCCAGTTAAGAGCTTCTTCCTGGCCCATAGCACTCTGCTGACAAGACCTCCAAAGCTTCCTTCTCCTGTAAGTCTGTGCAAAGCATGGAGAGGCTGATGCACACGGTCCCCCATTTTCCTCCCCTGGTCATGAACATTATTAGCCATTTTTGTGCATGGCTCTACCTCTAGTTTTTGTTTGTTTTTAAATATCAGGGGCACACATTTAGATTGACTAAAATCTACATTTGCTGACACAGACTCATTGTTCAAAGTATGGCCCTTTGTTATTTTAAGCATGTGTGTATGTATTTGTTGTTTATAAATAATGTGATAAACACCTGTAAGCACTATGAGCCAAAAAACTGACCAGAATCCTCATCTGGCCTGTGCTGCTCCCCTCTCTGTCCCCTGCTCCCAGAGGACTTAAATCTGTAAAGGTGACTTGACCAGGACACTGAGACAATAAGGACTAGCTGAGGATGAGTCAAGACAGGGCTTTGATGCACAACTTGTAATACTTTATTAAATTAAAAAAAAAAAACCCAAGAACTAAACTGCATTAAAAGGCTAACATTTAAAACTGGGCCTTCTCTCATTACAGACCAGAATATTCAGTGCTGCTGTGACATTCTGGAGCAGTCCTGTGGAGACCCAGAGACCATCCGGTGACCCTGTCACCCAAGATTGAGAGTATGTATCCCACCCACGGCATTTCTCTACAAGTCGCGGGCACAGCTCTGCACACTGCTCTTCATGCCACATTTCACAGCAGTTGTTCACACCAGCACATCCTTGTCGGCTTCATGCTCCTAACTCCATGATAGTTGGCTTCTCTCCTCAATACTGATATTCATGTTTCTTCCTTCTTAGGCTATGGTAGGTCCCATTTCTTAACTTCTGGGCGCTCACCATTCTTCCTCCCCAGGCCCAAGTCCCCATCCATTGCTAATGGCTACCCTGGCTTCTGTGGAGTGGTCAGTCCTTCTAGCCTCTGATGTTCTGGGGAAGCCAGGACAATGGTGACCACATGGACCTCAGTCCCTCAGTTCTGGGACCCTGGGTTGAGGGGCTGGAAGCGTGGCAGCTCTCCCAGGGCCAAGGCTCCCACAGCAGACAGGTTCTCCCCAGGCTCTCTGGGCCCACTGGTGCTGGCATCCCCTCCTTGGGTAGAGGACTGTGGCCTAGAGGCTGAGTCCCCCTCCTCAGACTTCCTCTTGGCCCAGGGTGAATAAGAAAGGATGGTGAATCCCCTCTTAAGCAGGGCTGGATCTGCAGGCACCAGCTCTTCAATCTGCCCTGGACGGGAGGATTCCAGAATGCTTAGCTTCCAGTGGTTCAGTTCCTGCTTCTGGGGTGCATCTTGGAGTCTCACCACCCACACCTCATCAGGCTCCAGCAGCAGTTTCCAACACTGGCCTGGGGTCATTCTGACCCTTCTTGGCTTCATCTTCTGGAGGTAGACAGCATCATAGCAGCCCACTAGGGAGAGGACCTGCAGGTCCAGTAAATAGGCTTCAGCCTCAAGAGGGTCTATGTCCTGGGTGGTGCCCAGCTCCAATACCATGGGCTCTCCTGGAGGCAAGTCCACTTTGAAAAACCCCTCCCAAGGAACAGAGGGGCTTGGCCAGTGGGAACAGGTAGGGATTCCCTCAAATCTCCAGGGAAGGCCCTGGGTCCAGTCAGCATCTTCAGCATCCAGGCCCAGGGGTGCCGCATCCTGAGGCTGCAGCTCAGTGGGCACAAAGTGATCATCTAGGTCCATGTCTTCTGACTCCACAGGGCCTGATGCCAGGGTGTCCAATCCCCAGCCCACAGACTCGGCCTGTGAAGGCTGCCATAGACCCTGCGCCCAGTTTGGCCCCATCACTGGGGATGACCCTTGCTCAGACCCTGTCTCTGAGTTATCCATAAGCTCAGGGTCCCAATCTCCATCTTCCAAGTCTTCTGACTCTAGCTGCTGCTTAAGGTCCAAAAAGGCAGCCTTGTAACAAGCAAAGCATATCCTTAGGTGGCTGCCATGTTGAAGCTGATACATCCAGGATGCATGGAGATAGGACATGCCCTCTGCCCCATATCGCTTGCTGACTGGAGGGCACATGGCCAATCTGCCCAACTCCTGAAAGGCAGCAGAAGCAGGACTAGCTGTGATTTTAGACAGTCTGGTCCACAGAAGGGGGCGCAGTGAAGAGCAAGGGTCAGGGAGGAGGGGCAAGAGAACAGAGAGGAGAAAGATGAGGATCACCAGGAGAAGAATTTGGGGTGGTGATGAATGAACTGGGTCCCAATCCAACAGGGACCTGTAGAGGTTGGGAGGGAAGAAACTCTGGAATTAACTTCTGCTGATGCCAGGGCTCGTCCTCTGGGAGCTGCCAAGAAAAGCAGTGAGGTTAGGGCACCCCCAGCAGGCAGGTGGGAGCAAGTCACACAGGGAGGAGAACCTGACCACAGCTGACAAAACCTGAGGGAACCTCTCAGGACCTGACAGAACCAGAAAGAATCACTCAGAATCCGAGGGTCCTGTCAGAATCTGACCAAATCTGACAGAACCTTAGAGAATCGGTCAGAACCTGACCAAATCTGACCGAATCTGGCAAAACCCGAGGGAGATTTTCAGAACCTGAGTCTATTAAACCCTAAGGAAACCGATCAGAACCTGATAGAATCAGAGAGAATCAATCAAAACCTTAGGGTCCTGTCAGAGTTGCACCAAATCTGACAAAACCTGAGAGAACATGTCAGAACCTCAGAGAATCTGTCAGAACCAAAGGAAACTGTCAGGACCTGACAGAAATAGAATTGATCAGACACTGAGAGAATCTGTTAAAATCTGTCAGAAACTGAGGGAAAATCTGAGCACCTGAACAAATCTGACCGAATGTGACAGAACCTGACCAAGTGTGACAAAACGTGTTGGAACCTGTGAGAATCCAAGAAACCCTGAGAGAAACTGTCAGATCCTGACCAAATCTGACAAAACCTGATTGAAACTGACAGAATCTGAGAGAATTGGTCAGAACCTGAGGGAATCTATCAGAACGTAAGGCAATCTGTCAGAATCTGACAGAGAGAATTGGTCTGAATCTGAGGGATCCTGTCAGACCTGACCAAATCTGACTGAATCTGACAGAACCTGAGGGAACCTGACAGAACCAGAAAGTTGGTCAGAACCTGAGGGTCCTGTCAGATCTTACCAAATCTGACAGAACCTGCCAGAGACTGACAAAACCTGAAGGAAAGTGTTGGAACCTGAGAGAAAGTCAGAACCTGAGGAAGCTGGTCAGAACCTGACCAAATCTGATAATACCTGTTAGAACCTGTGAGAATCTGTGAGCACCTGAGGGAATCTATCAGAACCTGAACAAATCTGACAAAACCTGACAGAATCTGAAAGGATCAGTCAGAACCTTAGGGACCCTGTCAGACCTGACCAAATCTGACTGAATCTGACAGATCCTGAGGGAACCTGACAGAACCAGAGAATTGGTCAGAACCTGAGGGTCCTGTCAGATCTTACCAAATCTGATAGAACCTGCCAGAGACTGACAAAACCTGAAGGAAAGTGTTGGAACCTGAGAGAAAGTCAGAACCTGAGGGAGCTGGTCAGAACCTGACCAAATCTGATAATACCTGTTAGAACCTGTGAGCACCTGAGGGAATCTGTCAGAACTTGAACAAATCTGAGAAAACCTGACTGAACCCGACAGAATCTGAGAGGATCAGTCAGAACCTGAGGGATCCTGTCAGATCTGACCAAATCTGTCCTATCTGACAGAACCTGACTAAATCTGACAGAACCTGATGGAACCAGTCAGAACCTGACAGAACCAGAGAATCAGTCAGAACCTGAGGATCCTGTCAGATCTCACCAAATCCAATAGAACCTGCCAGAGAATGAGAAAACCTGAGGGAAACTAACAGAACCGGAAAGAGCCTGAAAAAACCTGAAGGGACCTATTGGAACCTGAGAGAATATCAGAACCCGAGGGAGCTGGTCAGAACCTGACCAAATCTAACAGAACCTGCCAGAACTTGTTAGAACCTCTTGGAATCTGATAGAGCTGTCAGAACCCGAGGGAACCTGACAGAATGTGTCAGAACCTGATGGAAACTGACAGAACCTGAGATATCTGTCAGAACCTGAACCTTATAAAACCTGAAGGAGCCTGACTGAACCACCCCCACCTGAGCTAACCTGTCTGGCCTGAGGCCGCACTGGACCACATTGGCACTGCAGGCTCCAAGCCCCACACTGTTATCTGTAGGCCCCACTCTTTCACTTCAAGGAGTTCTTACCCAGCTTGGTACCACCCTCCTAGGTACACGTGGGGAAAGGAGGGAAGGGATCCTGCCTGAGTATATAAAGAGCCATTTCCCGTGGTGCTCTGGGTTCCATATTTCCCATGAGCCTCAGCCCACCAGGAAATGAAACTGCTGAGTCATCCTCACTTTCCTCCATCCCAGGAGAGCCTGTGTAGCCCCCAGAGAGGGCAGTCTTGTTCCTCTAACCCTGTCACCAGGGTGATTGTTCCTGTGATATTTGCTCCTCTGAGGGCTGAGAAGACTGTTCCCATTGTTCTCTTCATTCTTCAGGTTTCTGAAATTGTGTGGGTGATCCTCTCTCTTATGGTTATTGTCCCTTTGTGGGTCCCTTGGGTGACCTGCTTGATCACAGAGCCTGTCTTTCTGTGGTTAAAATGGATTCTTTCTTGTATCTCTTGATGAAAGTTTCTTTATGAATTCCAGGAACTGATCAATTGCCAGTTATTTACAATTTAGGCATATTTCTGCCCCTCTGAGTTTTCACTTTTAAAATAAAGGCTCTTCACCCATAAATAATAAACAGTTGCTGGAGAGGGTGTGGAGAAAAGAAAAACATCCTACATTGTTATCGGGAATGTAAATTGGTACTGCAAGTATGGAGAACAGTATGAAGTTTTCTCAAAAAAACTAAAAATAGAGTTGTCATGTGATCCAGCAATCCCACTCCTGGACATGTATCCAGAGAAGACTGTAATTTGAAAAGAAACATGCACCCCAATGTTCGTAGTAGCGCTATTCACAATAGCTAAGACATGGAAACTACCTAAATGCCCATTGACAGGCAAATGGATAAAGATGTATCCCAGGTGGCACTAGTGGTAAAGAATCTGCCTGGCAATGCGGGAGGTACAAGAGATACAGTTTCAATCCCTGGGTAGGGAAGATCCTCTGGAGTAGGAAATGGCAACCCACTCCAGGATCTTTGCCTGGAGAATCCTGTGGATGGATGAGCCTTGCCGGCTACAGTCCATGGGGTCGCAAGGAGTCAGACACGACTGAAGCAACTTAGCATATATATATATAATAATCCATATATATATGACGGATTATTATTTCGTTATGAAAAAAAGAATGAAACATTGCCATTTACAGCGACATAGATGGACCTAAATGTTATCATACTAAGGGAAGTCAGAAAGAGAAAGACAAATACCATATGATCTTATATGTGGACTGTAAAATATAACACAAACAGAAACACTCGCAGACATAGGAAACAGACTTGTGGTTGCCAAGAGGGATGGGGGATGTAGGAGAGAAGGACTGGGTGTTTGGGATTAACAGATGCAAACTATTATATAGAGAATGGGTAAACAAGGTCCTACTCTATAGCACAGAAAGTGAAAGTGAAAGCCTCTCAGCCCTGACCGACTGTGCAACCCCATAGGCTGTAGCCTGCCAGGCTCTTCTGTCCATGGGATTTCCCAGGTAAGAATACTGGAGTGGGTTGCCATTTCCTTCTTCAGGGGATCTTCCTGGTGCAGAGATCAAATAGTGGTCTCCTGCATTGCAGGTGGATTCTTTACCATCTGAACCACTAGGGAAGCCCACTCTATAGCACAGAGAACTATATTCAATATCCAGTGATAAGCCATAATGGAAAAGAATATGAAAAAGAGTGTATATATATGTGTATGTGTATGCTTAGTCACTCAGTTGTGTCTGATTCTTTGTGACCCCCATGGACTATAGCCCATCAGTCCCCTCTGTCCATGGGGATTCTCCAGGCAAGAATACTGGCATGGGTTGTCATGCCCTCCTCCAGGGGATCTTCCAACCCAGGTCTCCCATATTGTGAGCAAATTCCTTACCATCTGAGTCACCAGGGAAGCCCAAGAATACTGGAGTGCGTGGCCTATCCCTTCTCCAGGGGATCTTCCTGACCCAGGAATCAAACTGGGGTCTCCTGAATTGCAGGCAGACTCTTTACCATCTGAGCCACCAGGGACGCCTGTATATATATTTATTTCTTTATAAAACTGAATCACAGCAGAGATGAACACATTGTAAATCAAGTAAATCAAATTTTAAAATAAAACAAAGACTCTTTAAATGAACACTTAAAAAATTAGGCACTGTTTTTAGACCAGTTTTGACTTCATAGCAAAACTGAGAAGTTACAGAGAATTCTTCTACTACCCCTGCCCCACACAGCACAGCCTCACTGTCAAACTCTACACCACATGGTACATTTGTAACCATCAACAACCTATAGTGATAACACTGTTATCACTCAATGTGAACAGTTTGCATTAGGGTTTACTTTCAGTGCTGTTCAATCTATGGGTTTAGACAGAAGTTTAATGACACACATATGTGGTAGTTTTACTGTCCCTGTTCACCTCATTTAACTCTACCTATCCCCACCCCTGGCAACCACTGATATTTTTTTTGTCTCCATAGTTTTGCCTTTTCCTGAATGCCGGATAGTTGGAATCAAACAATATGTAGCCTTTTCAGATCGACTTCCTTCACTTTGTAATATGCCGTTAAGTTTCCTCCATGTCTTTTTATGGCTTGATAACTCACCTCTTTTCAGCGCTGAATATTCCATTGATTGGATGGACCATAGTTTATTTATCTATTCACTTACTGAAGGACTTCTTGCCTGCTTCCAAGTTTTGGCAATTATGAACAAAGCTGTTATAAACATCATGTGAAAAAAAAATCACATGCAAGTTTTTGTGTGACAAAAGTTTTGAACTTGTTAGGCAAATACAAAGGAGTGGGATTTCTGGATCATTTGATAAGGTTATGTTTAATTTTGTAAGAAATCCCCAGTCTTCCAAAATGGCTGCACTATTTTGCATTCCCACCAGCAGTGATTGAGAGTTCCTGTTGCTCTACATCCTGGCCAGCATTTGGTGTTGTCTGTATTCTGGATTCTGGCTATTCTGATAGGTATGTAATGGTATCTTATATTGTTTTAATTTGCAATTCCATAATGACATATAATGGGGAGCATCTTTTCATGTGCTATCTGCCATCTATATACCTTCTTCGGTGAGGTTTCTATTTAGGTTGTTTGCCTAGTTTTAAATTGGGTTGTTTATTGTCTTATTGGTAAGTTTTAAGAGTTCTTTGTGTATTTTGGATAACAGTCCTTTATCAGATGTGTCTTTTGCAAGGGCTTCCCATGTGGCACTATGGTAAAGAACCTGCCTGCCAATGCAGGAGATGTAAGAGATGTGGGTTCGATCCTTGGGTGGGGAAGATCCCCTGCATGAGGGCATGGCAACCCACTCCAGTATTCATTCCTGGAGAATCCCATGGACAGAGGAGCCTGGCAGGCTATAGTCCATAGTGTCAAAAAGAGTTGGATGCAACTGAGGCAATTTAGCACACACACACGTCTTTTGCAAATTTTTTCCCGGTCTGTGGTTTGTCTTCTCATTCTCATGACAGTCTTTTGCGGAGCAGAAGTTTTTATTTTTAGTTAAATCCAGCTGATGAATGATCTCTTTGATAAATTGAGACTTTGGTGCTACATCTAAAAAGTCATTGCCGTATTCAAAGTCATTTAGATTTTATCCCATTATCTACTAGGAGTTTCACAGTTTGCACTTTATATTTAGGCCTATGATCTACTTTGTGTTAGTTTTTTTGTGCAAGATTTTTGTGAATAGATTCATATTCTTGAATGTGGATGTCCACTATTTCCAACACTATTTGTTAAATAGACTATCTTTTCTCTACTGTATTGCCTTTGCCTCTTTGTCGAAGATCAGTGGACTATATTTATGTAGGTAACAGACCCTTTAAAACACAGACTTGTTTAGAGTCTGATAATCAAATGTTAAGTGTTTCTTTTGAAATTTTTTTGGCTTTTAAAGTATATCCCACAATTCCAAGGCCATGATGTTACTTTCCTTCATCTAATTCTTATTCTGGAATACTTTTGTTCGTTTGCTTCTTGTATTAGTCAGCTAGGGCTGCCATAAGAAAATACCAGACTGAGTAGCTTAAACAGCAAAAACGTTTCTCACAGTTCTGGAGACTGTAAATCCTAGATCAAGGTGCAGGATGGTTGGATTCTGGTGAGAACCCTCTTCCTGACTATGCAGATTGCTACCTTCTTGCTGTGTCATCACATAATAGAGATAGGGAAATCTAGCTCTCTTTCCTTATAAGGCCACAATCCTATCTGATTAGGGCCCTACTCTTATGACTTTATTTTTTGGGGCTCCAAAATCACTGCAGATGGTGATTGCAGCCATGAAATTAAAAGACGCTTACTCCTTGGAAGAAAAGTTATGACCAACCTAGATAGCATATTAAAAAGCAGAGACATTACTTTGCTAACAAAGGTCTGTCTAGTCAAGGCTATGGTTTTTCCAGTGGTCATGTATGGATGTGAGAGTTGGACTGTGAAAAAAGTTGAGCACTGAAGAACTGATGCTTTTGAACTATGGTGTTGGAGAAGACTCTTGAGAGTCCCTTGGACTGCAAGGAGATCCAACCAGTCCATTCTAAAGGAGATCAGTCCTGGGTGTTCTTTGGAGGGAATGATGCTAAAGCTGAAACTCCAGTACTTTGGGCACCTCATGCAAAGAGTTGACTCATTGGAAAAGACCCTGATACTGGGAGGGATTAGGGGCAGGAGGAAAAGGGGACAAGAGAGGCTGAGATGGCTGGATGGCATCACCGACTTGATGGACATGAGTCTGAGTGAACTCCGGGAGTTGGTGATAGACAGGGAGGCCTGGCGTGCTGCGATTCATGGGGTTCTTACTCCTTGGAAGAAAAGTTATGACCAACCTAGATAGCATATTAAAAAGCAGAGACATTACTTTGCTAACAAAGGTCTGTCTAGTCAAGGCTATGGTTTTTCCAGTGGTCATGTATGGATGTGAGAGTTGGACTGTGAAAAAAGTTGAGCACTGAAGAACTGATGCTTTTGAACTATGGTGTTGGAGAAGACTCTTGAGAGTCCCTTGGACTGCAAGGAGATCCAACCAGTCCATTCTAAAGGAGATCAGTCCTGGGTGTTCTTTGGAGGGAATGATGCTAAAGCTGAAACTCCAGTACTTTGGGCACCTCATGCAAAGAGTTGACTCATTGGAAAAGACCCTGATACTGGGAGGGATTAGGGGCAGGAGGAAAAGGGGACAAGAGAGGCTGAGATGGCTGGATGGCATCACCGACTTGATGGACATGAGTCTGAGTGAACTCCGGGAGTTGGTGATAGACAGGGAGGCCTGGCGTGCTGCGATTCATGGGGTTGAAAAGAGTCGGACACGACTGAATGACTGAACCGAACTGAACTGATGACTTTATTTAACCCTAATGATCTCCTGCTTCCCAGGTGGCTTAGTGGTAAAGAATCCACCTGCCAATGCAGGAGACCTGGGATCAATCCCTGGGTTAGGAAGATGCCCTGGATAAGAAAATGACAACCCACTCCAGTGTTCTTGCCTGGAAAATCCCATGGACAGAGGAACCTGGCAGACTACAATCCATGGGGTTGCAAAGAGTCAGATACAATTTCGCAACTGAACCACTACCACCGATTATCTGCTAAAGATCTTATTCCAAATGTAGTCATAGTGAGGATTAGGGCTTCAACATATGAATTTTGAAGGGACCAATTGAGTTTACAGTACTTCTCTTTCATTTGTATACAAAATGCAATTTAAATGGAAGTTGCTTTTCTTAACAATGTTAAGAATGTAGATAGACAGCTTTTTACAATGATTTGCCAATTTAATTGTGTAAATCAACCCTTCTTTCCAAACTTCAACAGATATATTCAAGCACACCAACAATGTCTCCCCTGAGATGTTTTGGAGCATCCCAGGATGAAGGACTCTGTAGTTGGCAGCTGGGCCTGGATTGGGCAGTGCCTGCAGGAAGGAGAAAAGACCACCTCTAGAATCAGACAACTTAAAGGTTCTTCAACTCCCAGTGGCTCCCAGATTTTGCTCCAGGTTAAAATTTTCTTGGGAGCTTTGAAGAGTCCCAGTGGCCACATCATAGCATGTGGCAGACACCCCCGAGGTGTGTTACACCCTCAGTTACAGTCAGTTACACCCTCCCTGAGATTAGTGGTGGAGCTTGTGATTTGCTTCCAACCCACAGCAGTGGTAAAGGTGGTGGGTGTCTCTGCCTTGATGAGGTTACATTATGGGGCAAAATGTTCCTCCTGCAATGATGAGGTTATATTATGGGACAAAGTGTCCCTCCTGCAATGATATTACTCTAAGATTAAGTAAGACTCTTACCCAGCTCTTGCTCGCTCCTGGAGGCCTTGAAGAGGGAGAAGAGCCATGCTGTCTGTGAACTGTGGGTTGCCTCTGGGACCAGCTGACAGCTAGGAAAGCTGAAGCCATCAGCCCTAAAACCACAAGGAAGTGAATTCTGCCAGCAGAGAACACAGCACGGCCAACACCTTGGTTGAAACTTTGGGCAGGGGGCCAGCCAGAGCATGTCCCAACTCCTAACCCATGGAAACTTAGAAAATAAATGTCTTCTATTTGGTAAATCACCAAGTTTGGTAATTTGCTACAAAGCAAAAGAAAATTTACATTCACCCCTTACCAGTGACATCAGAATTCTTACATGGGACATAGGCATTGATGTCTTTTCAATCTCTGCAGGTGCTTCCAAAATACTGTCCTGTTAAAGAACCAGTACCTAGACCACTGGGTGATTAGAACTTTTCCCATATACTGGGTCCTTTGATCCCTCCTTTCTTGCTAGTAAACCAGGTCTGAGTTCAGTTGATACCCAAGCCAGTCTCCACAGGACCCGCAGTAGCCATGGCCCATAGATGACCAGTGGTCCCCTCGTGACTCAGATAACCCACTGTGACCTGCCGCAAACTGAGTAATTGGGCCTCTCTCGAGTTCCTGACTCACGTGGCCTTCATGCAGCCAGAGTCATGGTCCAGAAGCCAGCAGGGCCCAGAACCTGGGACCCAGACCCTGCCCATGGCTGAAAGACCAGCCCCAGGAGCCCCGGACACAGGTGTTCTCATAATGGAGAAGGGTGAGACAGAAGATGAGGGTCAGCTGGGCTGACAGGCCAGAGAGGCACCAAGATGACTCCCCTGGTCCAGCTCAGGGCCCCACGGCGCAGGGAGCTGAGCGCAAACACTGGCTGAGACCCTCGGAAGGAAGAAGACTGAAGCCCCATCATGTGCTGCAGGGTCACCCGCACCTTCGTGCTACAGCAGAAGTTACTGGTTTCACCCATTCAGCCTTCCACAGTTCCTGAGGCTCAGAACATTCCAGAGATGTTTGTGGGGTGGACACATTCCTACTCCTTCTCTGGCTTGGTGACCTCCATCCTCAGGATAGCCAGTTGTCACACTGTTCCTGACCCGCTGTATTCCCGGGCATGGCCCCTGTCTCCCCAGACCAGTTCAGAGCCAGTGTGGGCCAGTGCCTTTCCCAGACAAAGCCTCCGCCAGCGTGTCCGGGAATCTGATCTCAAGACGGCCAGTCATGCCCAGAGAAACCACCCAACCCATGAAGCCGTCAAAATCCTGTGGGCTTGGATCTGTGGGCAAGTGACCCAGCTGGAATCAAGCCCTGACAAGAAAGAAAAGTGTGTTTAGACAATCAAATGACTCACCAAATAGAACCTTCTTGAAAAGTATTGTAATAAGCTGAGGAAGGGATCACTGCCTATTCCAGTGAAGTCCAAGTACTTGAATCTTAAACAGTTACATCATTGCTCTTGTATTATAAAGCAGAGTCTGGCCCTCACCTCCCGTCTCCATATTTGCAGCAAGTGTTAGTCGTTCAGTCGTGTCTGACTCTTTGCGATGCCGTGAACTGTAGCCTATCAGATTCCTCTGCCCATGGAATTCTCCAGGCAAGAATACTGGAGTGGGTTGCCGTTTAGTTCTCTAGGGAATCTTCCCGACCCAGGGATGGAACCTTGGCCTCCTGCATTGCAGGCAGATTCTTTACCATCTGAGCCACCAAGGAAGCCCAACCAGGGATCATTTGCCCCAAGCCTTTCACTAGATTTTTATTGGCTTTCCCCTCTCATTCCTCCTCCCAGGCAATAAAGAAGATGAATGGTTTAATACTTTCTTGCATGAGTTCACTACGGAGAGGTCTTCAGAGGGATGCTGCCTGTTGATGAAAAGAAAAATCCCTGCTTCCACAGGGAGCAGGCACCCAGCGAGGCCCAGAGGATGTGAGACACCGTCATTGGTGTGGAGAATATATGTGCTCTGTAAAGTTTGCCTG
The DNA here is from genome assembly GCA_006410655.1 of Kobus ellipsiprymnus. Classification (NCBI taxonomy): domain Eukaryota; kingdom Metazoa; phylum Chordata; class Mammalia; order Artiodactyla; family Bovidae; genus Kobus; species Kobus ellipsiprymnus. Next base: position 657,051 of record SJYR01000076.1, on the reverse strand, counting down.
ACAGTTGATTTTCTTTCTTTTTTTTTTTAACTGATTTTACTGATAAAATTAGAGTTGTATTTCTAAAAGGAACAGGAAGCCACAAAGACAAGGACACATAACAATTCTCTGACCAACTTATGCCAGTAAGGCTCAAAGTCAGCCATAAAAGTGAATAAGGTTCATGAGCTTACTGAAAAGTAATATAGAGACCCACTGGTTTCTGTCTCTGCACCCCTTGGGGTAAAATGGGGGTCACACACTAGTGGGGGCCTCCAGGATCATGCTCCAGTTTCCCTTAGGGGCACATGCTTCTATAGGAACATTAAATTTTAAATGCTGTGATAAATCTGAAGAAATATCAAGAGTCTTGGATTTTCATTTTCATATTGTATGCACCTAGGCATAAGAGTCATTTTCATTTGTTTCCCTCTTACCATTAGAAGTTAATGTAACTAAAGAGTTCAGCTGCATCTCTTCCCCTTCTGTACTGACTGGTCTTTGTTGGCCAGTTTCACGTGCAGTCATGGCCCCATTATCCTTTCTGCCTCTGCTGCTGCTGCTAAGTCGCTTCAGTCATGTCTGACTCTGTGTGACCGCATAGACGGCAGCCCACCAGGCTCCCCAGTCCCTGGGATTCTCCAGGCAAGAACACTGGAGTGGGTTGCTATTTCCTTTTCCAATGCATGAAAGTGAAAAGTGAAAGTGAATTCGCTCAGTTGTGTCCAAGTCTTAGCAACCCCATGGACTGCAGCCCACCAGGCCCTCCATCCATGGGATTTTCCAGGCAAGAGTACTGGAGTGGGGTGCCATTGCCTTCTCTGTTTCTGCCTCTAGCTGCTTCCAATTAGAGGTTTGACCTCAAAGTACACCTTCCTCTCAAGCAGGCCTTGTGCCTTTTCCGGTCTCCGGGCAGCACAAGCTTCAGGGACTTCCTGGGGGAATAGTATAATGCAGATTGTGCCTCCTTATGCATTTCACCCCTTCTTGTGCTACACACTGCAGGGACACGCCCCGTGCATGGTCACACTCTCCTTAACATCAACCTGGACTTTTACTATATGAAATTAAGGTGTTTCTCTGCTGAGGAGATAATTGTTAGCCCCTTCCCACCAAAGAGCTTCACAGGTGGCGCTGGTGGTAAAGAACACGCCTGCCAATGCAGGGACAAAAGAGATATGGGTTCGATCCCTGGGTCAGCAAGATCCCCTGAAGGAGGAAATGGCAACCCACTCCAGTATTCTTGCCTGGAGAATCCCATGGACAGAGAAGCCTGGCGGGCTGCAGTCCGTGGGGTCGCAAAGAGTTGGACATGAATGAAGAAACTTAGCACACACGCATACCTCATTAAAATGGAGCATGCAGAGCAAGAAATAGCCCTTTTGTTTGTTTTCTTTAAAAAAAATTTTAAAAATTGGAATATAGTTACTTTATAATGTTGTGATAGTTTCTACTGTACAATGAAGTGAATCAGTTATCTGTATACATACTTCCCGTCCCTTCTGGACCCCCCTCCCCCTCTCCCCATCCCTCCCATCTAGGTCATCTCCCCAGTCCCTGGGATTCTCCAGGCAAGAACACTGGAGTGGGTTGCTATTTCCTTTTCCAATGCATGAAAGTGAAAAGTGAAAGTGAATTCGCTCAGTTGTGTCCAAGTCTTAGCAACCCCATGGACTGCAGCCCACCAGGCCCTCCATCCATGGGATTTTCCAGGCAAGAGTACTGGAGTGGGGTGCCATTGCCTTCTCTGTTTCTGCCTCTAGCTGCTTCCAATTAGAGGTTTGACCTCAAAGTACACCTTCCTCTCAAGCAGGCCTTGTGCCTTTTCCGGTCTCCGGGCAGCACAAGCTTCAGGGACTTCCTGGGGGAATAGTATAATGCAGATTGTGCCTCCTTATGCATTTCACCCCTTCTTGTGCTACACACTGCAGGGACACGCCCCGTGCATGGTCACACTCTCCTTAACATCAACCTGGACTTTTACTATATGAAATTAAGGTGTTTCTCTGCTGAGGAGATAATTGTTAGCCCCTTCCCACCAAAGAGCTTCACAGGTGGCGCTGGTGGTAAAGAACACGCCTGCCAATGCAGGGACAAAAGAGATATGGGTTCGATCCCTGGGTCAGCAAGATCCCCTGAAGGAGGAAATGGCAACCCACTCCAGTATTCTTGCCTGGAGAATCCCATGGACAGAGAAGCCTGGCGGGCTGCAGTCCGTGGGGTCGCAAAGAGTTGGACATGAATGAAGAAACTTAGCACACACGCATACCTCATTAAAATGGAGCATGCAGAGCAAGAAATAGCCCTTTTGTTTGTTTTCTTTAAAAAAAATTTTAAAAATTGGAATATAGTTACTTTATAATGTTGTGATAGTTTCTACTGTACAATGAAGTGAATCAGTTATCTGTATACATACTTCCCGTCCCTTCTGGACCCCCCTCCCCCTCTCCCCATCCCTCCCATCTAGGTCATCACAGAGCACTGAGCTGAGCTTCTGTGCTTTATAGGTTCCCCTAGCTGTCTATTTTATACATGATAGTGTGTAGATGTCAACCCTAATCTCCCAGTTCATCCCACCCTTCCCTCCCCTCCCTGTGTCCACATGTCTACTCTCTATGTGTGTGTCTCTATTCCTGCCTTGGAAATAGGTTCATCAGTAGCAAATCAAAACTGCAATGAGGTATCACCTCACACTGGTCAGAATGGCCATCATCAAAAAATCTACAAATAATAAATGCTGGAGAGGGTGTGGAGAAAAGGGAAACCTCTTGCGCTGTTGGTGGAAATGTAAACTGATAAGTCACTGTGGAGAATTGTATGGAGGTTCCTTTAAAAACTAGACATGGAACTATCCATATGACCTATCCTTTTTTTTTAATCCTTGAGTTCCCCAGCCCAGGATAGGACCTCAGCATGTACTGTCCCACAGGTGGGCTGTCAGTCCTAGTGGGAGGGGTCCCAGTGGGTTCTAGAATCCAGTCGCACTATGTCACTGCAGCTGGACTTTCATGTGTGGCAAGACATGCACAGCCCTCCATACAAACATGCCAGACTCAGATACGGGCCTGGAAAAAAGTGCAAGTGTTGGTCCTTTAGTTGTGTCCAACTCTTTGTGACCCCATGGACTGTAGCCCACCAGGTTCTGTCCATGAAATTTTCCAGGCAAGAATTCTGGAGTGGGTAGCTGTTCCCTTCTCCAGGGTATCTTCCCCACCCAGGGATCGAACCTGAGTCTCCTGCACTCCAGGAGATTCTTTACCGTCTGAGCCACCAGGGTTTACCAGAATGAGGTAAATGATTTTGTTGTATGATGCTAACGGGCCATGTCTTATAGCAGGAACTTGGGCTGCAGAGTTTCCAGGAAAGGGGCACCTCAGACACAGTGGGGCCACCACGGGAGTTGACGTTATGATCCCAAGATCCCAACTAGGAAGAGGATGTGTGCAGGAGGGGAATGAGTGTTGGATACTTGAGGCTCAACTTGCACCTCTGGCCAGGAAGAGGCAGGGAATCTGTTTAATTCTTCATTTTCTTTTCTACTACTGCTTCTCACAGCAAATGCGCCTTTTGGGTCTTGCAGCCCCAACTGACTATAACTGGATGAATTCCTTCTCTTCTCGAGGGTTGTCGGGATGCCCTTTAGAAACATGGATGGTTTGTTGCAGGGATGTCATTTTGGGAACTTCTGGGCAGTAGAACCCTCTTCATATCTGGCACCGAAGGGAGATTTTTATCATCGTTTCAGATTTTTCTATCTTCCAGGCAAACTCCAAGAGATAGTGAGAGACAGGGAAGCCTGGTGTGATGCAGTCCATGGGGTCTCAAAGAGTCAGACATGACTTAGTGACAGAATAACAAGATTGTTCTGTCAGGTGTGGGGCATGAGAAGGGCCAAAGCAAAAGGGAAAGGAGGTGTGTGCTCCAAGAGCCTAGCTTTTCTCAGCCCCTTACGAAGATGCTTGCGAAAAGTTGTCACAGAACTTGGAGCAGAGGGTGGCCTTGAGCCCCCACTTCAGACACATGTGAGTGTCCAGTTTGGTCCTGTGGAAGAAGTCAGCTACTGGAAGTCAGCTCCTGAAATTCAGGGCACTTCCCATGTGTCCTGAGAGATAAGATCTTTCCAGAATTTCAGAGCTGGACAGGAATCAGTGAGAGTATAAGATGGGTCAGCAGATGGCTGGACAATGTCCCCAAAGATGTCCACTAATCCTGGGACCTATGACTATGTCACTACACACAGTAGAGGCTTTGCAGGTTTGGTTAAGTTAGGAGCCTTGAGATGGTGTGGGGGGATAACCTGGGACCAATGGCATCACCAGCATCCTTACAAGATGGGGGACAGAAGGCAGAGTCAGAGAGTGAAGGTGTGAGGATAGAAGCAGAGATCACAGGAGATGATGCTACACTGCTGACTTGGAGACAGAGGAAGGGGCTGCAAGCCAAGGGATGTGGCTCTTTTGGAAGCTGGAACAGGGAGGGAGGGGTTCTCCCTGCGAGCCTCCAGAAAGAGCCAGCCCTGGGTCCATTGCAGATGCCAGACCTACAGACTCAAGAGAAGAAATTATGTGGCTTCAAGCTGCTGAGTGGTGATGATTTGGTAGCTGCTGCAAACTCACAGGATGAACATGTTTCTCCCTGGATGGTTCTGAGGGGCTCTGGAGTAGGGGACATCAAAACGCCCCATTTTCAAATCTCTCCCTGAAGTGGAGACAGCTGTGTCAAGGACGATGTCAAGGGGATACGTGCCTCCCAGCGGTGTGTGGCCAGGGCTGGGCTGGGCGGATGATCACTGCTTGTGGGAACATGGGGAGGACGTGATGATCACCTGCTGGGGGGATGTTCACCCTGAATCTGGCTCTTCTTATGGTAACCACAACTACTGGAGCCTCCGATGCCTGGAGGTAACCGTGTCAACGGCATAGCTGACGGACGTGTGCGCAGCCGCACGGAGTCTGAATGCATGTGGTGGCTGTGGCTACTGTGGAACTTCAGACGCAAGGGCTGACACGAAAGAACCTAAGGATGGTTCCAGAGGCTCTAGAGTCCTCCCTCCAAGGGCTCTGGGCACTGAAAGGCCCCTGGGAAGGAGAACCCTGCCCTGTCATGGCCCTTTGGGGACAGTGCTCACCCTACTGTCTTGTCCATTCACCGAGTGCCAATCCCTCAGTGGAGTCTGGAAGTGTGAGGGTTCACAGTCCATGGCAGCCTGACAGGCAGGCACTGGAGGGTGCCTGGGAGAGGCAGGCAGTAAAAAGAGCCATGCTTAGGACTCCAACCAGAAGGGGCTGGACTAGACCTTACCACCGCCCTTGAAGCACTTCCAAGGGCTTTCAGTGGCTTCCAGAGGTACAGTCATAGCACATACTTATTCTAGAGAATTAGGTGAATATGGAAATCAATGAAGACAATTCAGTAATTCACAATACCACGCCCAGAGGTAATCACGCTGATATTGGTGTTTCCGCTCAAGGGATTAGATCTGATAGACAGAGTGCCTGAAGAACTATGGCTGGAGGTCTGTGACATTATACAGGAGGCAGGGATCAAGACCACTCCCAAAGAAAAGAAATGCAGAAAGGCAAAATGGTTGTCTGAGGAGGCCTTACAAATAGCTGTGAACAGAAGAGAAGTGAAAGGCAATGGAGAAAAGGAAAGATATACCCATTTGAATGGGTATATCTTCATGACCCAGATAATCATGATGGTGTGATCATTCACCTAAAGCCAGACATTCTGGAATGTAAAGTCAAGTGGGCCTTAGGAAGCATCACTACGAACAAAGCTAAAGGAGGTGACAGAATTCCAGTTGAGCTGTTTCAAATCCTAAAAGATGATGCTGTGAAAGTGCTGCAATCAATATGCCAGAAAATTTGGAAAACTCAGCAGTGGCCACAGGACTGGAAAAGGTCAGTTTTCATTCCAATCCCAAAGAAAGGCAATGCCAAAGAATGCTCAAACTACCACACAATTGCACTCATCTCACATGCTAGTAAAGTAATGCTCAAAATTCTCCAAGCCAGGCTTCAACAGTATGTAAACTATGAACTTCCAGATGTTCAAGCAGGATTTAGAAAAGGCAGAGGAACCAGAGATCAAATTGCCAACATCCGTTGGATCATCGAAAAAGCAAGAGAGTTCCAGGAAAACATCTATTTCTGTTTTATTGACTATGCCAAAGCCTTTGACTGTGTGGACCACAATAAACTGGAAAATTCTGAAACAAAAGGGAATACCAGACCATCTGACCTGCCTCTTGAGAAATCCATGTGCAGATCAGGAAGCAGTTAGAACAGGACATGGAACAACAGACTGGTTCCAAATCAGGAAAGGAGTACATCAAGGCTGTATATTGTTACCCTGCTTATTTAACTTGTATGCAGAGTACATCATGAGAAACACTGGCCTGGAGGAAGCACAAGCTGGAATCAAGATTGCCGAGAGAAATATCAGTAACCTCAGATATGCAGATAACACCACCCTTATGGCAGAAAGGGAAGAACTAAAGAGACTCTTGATGAAAGTGAAAAAGGAGAGTGAAAAAGTTGGCTTAATGCTCAACATTCAGAAAGCTAAGATCATGGCATCTGGTCCCAGCACTTCATGGCAAATAGATGGGGAAACAGTGAGAGACTCTATTTCTTGGAGCTCCAAAATCACTGCAGATGGTGACTGCAGCCATGAATTTCTTCCTTGGAGGAAAAGTTATGACCAACCTAGATGGCATATTAAAAAGCAGAGACTTACATTGTGTAGCCAAGGCTGTGGTTTTTCCAGTAGTCATGTATGGATGCGAGAGTTGGACTATAAAGAAAGCTGAGTGCTGAAGAACTGATGCTTTTGAACTGTGGTGTTGGAGAAGACTCTTGAAAGTCCCTTGGACTGCAAGGAGATCCAAGAAGTCCATCCTAAAGGAAATAAGTCCTGAATATTTATTGGAAAGACTGATGCTGAAGCTGAACTCCAATACTTTGGCCACCTGATGCAAAGAACTGACTCATTTGAAAAGACCCTGATGCTGAGAAAGATTGAAGGCAGGAGGAGAAGGGAACGACAGAGGATGAGATGGTTGGATGGGATCACTGACTCAATGGACATGAGTCTGAGTGAACTCTGGGAGTTGGAGATGGACAGGGAGGCCTGGTGTGCTGCAATCCATGGGGTCTCAGAGAGTCAGACACGACTGAGTGACTGAACTGAACTGAACATGCTCAAAGACATGTGATACCCAACATAGGTGTACAAGGCACGGAGTCTCCCAGACTTGTGACACTTACATGTGTAGATAGGCAAGAATCCACTTGCACACATCACATCTGACACTTGTACAGGTAGCCACAGATTTTTTTCTTTTAAAAAAATCAAAGCAATACTATGTACATAATTTACAGCCTATCTTTTCTTTTCACTGAACAGATGCGGATCACTTCACAGCATATCGTCTTTGAAGCTTGTTGTCTGTGGCTGTTCATGTTCTGTGGTGTGGCCACATCATAAGCATTCCTACTGATGGATACTGATCTTGTTTCCCGATTATCACTCCTCACATCGTTCCAAAATGGACATCCAGTTTTGCAGTTTTAAACTTATTCCTGTAAACATCAGTATCTTTGCTGACATTTTGTGGAAATGAGTTGTAGTCTTTCTGTAGTGCCAGATCATTTCCTTCTGTGTCTCTTGTGTTCATAATTGTCTTCACCCTCAGCCACTGCCTTTGGTTTCTAAAGAGACCTGAGAGAAGAATCCCTGGGTTTGAGGCTCCCCAGGGTGTCCTAAATTCTAGATCATTCCTCCCGTGGATTCTCTCGAGCATTCTGAAGGGTGCGCAGATGTTGGGAAGCTTGTGCCCACGTCCCCATGACACTGAGAATGAGTTGCCATCCCTCCCAGCTTGGGAACTGCTCCGGAAGCCGTGCCAGCCCCCAGTGTGTGAAGCTGCTGCAGAGCCTTGTTCCTGTTGTCCTGGCACTGTGCTGACCCTTTGTTCTGGCCCCTCTTCTGATAATTGGGCATCCTGGGTGGGGTGAGCACTCAGCATGGGTCAGGGGTTGTTGGTGCCTGTTGAACAGATGTGTAAATAGGTCAATGAAAAACCAATGACTAGATTCACAGGAAGAGAGTTGACTGTCCTCTAATCCTCTATTCTGATCTAGAGTTGCCGGGAGGGGAAGGGGAATGGGAAGATTGCGGGGGGAGGGTGCTGCCCCCACTGTGTATCTAAGTGGCTTTGCTCTCCCCTATGTGACACACACACACAGCCAGGAAGCCAGGTAGGTAGCCATCCCCGCTCAGACTCAGGGTCCAGGAGCCAAGACTGTCACCATGGATGCTGGAGATCTCATGGGAGAACTCGTGGTTGAGGGTAGACCCCTCCATTTTGAGCCCCAACATCAGATGGCAGAAGGGGCCTGGGCACTCGAGAGGAAGTTCCAACAGGCCAGGGTTCAGATGCCCGCCCTTGGCCTCCTTGCTGTTGGGGCAGAGTCCCCCAGGCTTCAGCACCGTCCATCTGCTGGAAAGGGCAGGTGGAATCAGGTAAGGGGTTGGGGCCACAGACTCTGCCATAAAGATGTCCCAGGTGGAGTTGAGGCCTGACAACCATGGGCATTGAGAAGGGGATAGGAGAATGATTCCCCTGATGATTGAGTTTTGTGTTCTGAGTTTCTTCTCTATGTCAGAGACCTGAGTCAAAGTTAATCATCTACTCCGGGTGGCTGCTGCTGCTGCTAAGTCGCTTCAGTCGTGTCCAACTCTGTGTGACCGCATAGACAGCAGCCCACCAGGCTCCCCCATCCCTGGGATTCTCCAGGCAAGAACACTGGAGTGGGTTGCCATTGCCTTCTCTGCTGGGTGGCTGAGAAGGAGGAAAAGATAAAGGTGTGTAGAGAGGACAGACTAGTGCTGGGGAGGTGATGGCTCAGTGGGCTCAGCAGACAAGTGGAAACTCTCCCTGAGTGTCCCAGGCTTAGAGGGGGTGTCCCTATAGGTCACAGAATGTTCCCAGCCTCCAAGTCCGCAGCTCTTCCAAACCACCTGAAGCAGCCACCTATCCCTCACGGTCCCTGCCCAGCAGATGAGAGTCAGGGGCCCCAGACCTCCAGCCTCCAGCCACAGTTCACAGCATGGAGCTTTCCTTCCTTAAGTACATGGGAGACAAAGCAAGAGTCTGCACATGTACACATGTGTATGTATACATGTAGGTGAAGTATATATGTATAAAGATATAAATATCTGGTAGTATACATATATATAGAAAATAATGTGTCATAATAATATATGCAGTATGTATATATTTACAAAACAATGTAATCAAGTGGATGACATCCATTACCTTGCCACTTCCTTGGTTAGAAGCAACTCACATTTTCCCCTCCAATCAGGAGGAGGTCATGACTGCCATAGGGGGTCACCTCAGGGTGTCTGCCACATGCTATGATGTGGGATTCCTCAAGGTCCCAAGATAATTTTAACATGCAGCAAAATTGGGAAACAACTGATCCAAGGAATTTTATTGTCATCTAATTCCAGAGGTGGGTGGGTCTTCTGGCAGACCCAGGTGTTTTGACCAGGTGCCTAGATGAAAACTCCTTCACTTGGGGACACTCGTCAGACGTCCTTGGGGAGATGATGCAGAAGCAGCTGGATATACCGGTTGGAAGTTTGGAAAGAAGGGCTAGATGATGTGATTAATTTAGCAAATTATTTTAAAAGCCATTCTCAGATTTCCCCCATTATTCAAGCAAAGCCTACCTATGAAACATTTTATAAGCTGAAACAGCCTGGAATTTCAGAAATGGATTTTAACATAGGCCTTTGTGGCTCAGCTGGTAAAAAATCTGGTTGCAATGTGGGAGACCTAGGTTCGATCCCTGGGTTGGGACAATCCCCTGGAGAAGGGAAAGGCTACATACTCCAGTATTCTAGCCTGGAGAATGCCATGGACTGTATAGTCTGTTCAGTCAGTTCAGTTGCTCAGTCGTGTCTGACTCTTTGCGACTCCATGAATCGCAGGACGCCAGGCCTCCCTGTCCATCACCATCTCCCAGAGTTCACTCAGACTCACATCCATCGAGTTGGTGATGCCATCCAGCCATCTCATCCTCGGTCGTCCCCTTCTCCTCCTGCCCCCAATCCCTCCCAGCATCAGAGTCTTTTCCAATGAGTCAACTCTTTGCATGAGGTGCCCAAGGTACTGGAGTTTCAGCTTTAGCATCATTCCTTCCAAAGAATACCCAGGACTGATCTCCTTTAGAATGGACTGGTTGGATCTCCTTGCAGTCCAAGGGACTCTCAAGA
>SJYR01000076.1:593257-646605 GCA_006410655.1 Kobus ellipsiprymnus | reverse complement strand
CATTTTGCACTATATACTCTGCATATAAGTTAAATAAGCAGGATGACAATATACAGCCTTGAGGTACTCCTTTTCCTATTTGGAACCAGTCTGTTGTTCCATGTCCAGTTCTAACTGTTGCTTCCTGACCTGCATATAGGTTTCTCAAGAGGTAGGTCAAGTGGTCTGGGATTCCCATCTCCTTCAGAATTTTCCACAGTTTATTGTGATCCACACAGTCAAAGCCCTTGGCATAGTCAATAAAGCAGAAATAGATGTTTTTCTGGAACTCTCTTCCTTTTTCCATGATCCAGAGGATGTTGGCAATTTTATCTCTGGTTCCTCTGCCTTTTTTAAAACCAGCTTGAACATCTGGAAGTTCACGGTTCATGTATTGCTGAAGCCTGGCTTGGAGAATTTTGAGCATTACTTTACTAGCGTGTGAGATGAGTGCAATTATGCGGTAGTTTGAGCATTCTTTGGCATTGCCTTTCTTTGGGATTGGACCATGGGGTCACAAAGAGTTGGACATGACTGAGTGATTTTCACTTTCACTTTTCATAAAAAAGAAGTGGCATCAAGTGAACTTTTGCAAAGTGGGGGATATCTGTATGTATTCTCTTGTATTATAATTTTTTTTTTTTTTACAAAAACAACTTACTTACATTTAAATTAAGTTAAAAATTAAGAAGCAAAGGAAATTTAAAAATGTGAAAGCGTTAATATGAAGATACAAGAAACCCACATTGTGGTCTTGGAGAACTGAAGATGTTCTTTACAAAGACCAAGAAAATATTTTCTTGAAAACAGATGGACACATTTCATGATAACTAAAGACTTTGAACAAAATGAAACAGTGAACCACAAAAGTGTAAAATGTGGTTAAAATGTATTTTCAAAAGAAGTGTTTGTTTAAAGGACACTTTATTTTAAAAGTGTTCAGCTCTGAGAAGAGCTAAACAGACAGAAATATGCTGTTGATTGAATGCAACCTAAACGTTGAAAGTTATGTTTTATTCAGCAGAAATTTTTAGGACTTAAGCCCAGGAGGTAGCATCTGAAACAAGCGTTGAGAGAACTGTTTGTTCCAAGGAGGCAGAGGTGGGGGCGCAGGTTACATAGAAGTTTTGCAATAACGGACAGGTAGCCTGGATATCAAAAGTCTTTTTGTAAATTAAAGAAAACCAGATAACCCAAATTAAGGAATTTAGCCTGCTTCTGTATATGGGAAGATGCAAATGTCTGGGCTCCCTGAAATCATTCCTTTGATATGCACCTCAGCTCTGTGGGGCCAGTTTCCTGTTTTCACACCCTGAGCTTTCTTTACTCAGGGCTCACTGGTTGGGAGCTGGCTACAGTCTGGATGACAGGTATTCTCCTTCCTGAGTTTCCTCAGGGTTCACTGGCTCATAATGGAGGGCTGCAGTCCACTGGTGGCAGTGACGTCCTTGTTTATTGATATGCCAGAAAATATTCCATTTCTCAGTGCTTAAAACGTAAATAATTGGCAATCAGTTTCTGATATTCGTTAAAAAAAAAAAAAAATTAACCAAGAGATACAAAGAAGGAATCCATTTCAACCACTGAAGGACAGGGCCCTTGACCAAGCAGGTCGCCCAGGACCCGGGATGGGACAATGACCATAAGGGAGACGCTCACCTGCACAATTTCAGAAACCTGTGGATGGAAAGAGTTGATGGGGATAGTCTTCTCACCCTCTAGGAGCGAACATCACAGACACAATCACCTTGGGGACAGGGTTAGGGGAATAAGACTGCCCTCCCTGGAGGCTGCGCAGACTCATCTGGGATGGAGGTGGGGAGGGAGGATGACTCAGCAGTTTTATTTCCTGGTGGGCTGAGGCTCATGGGAAATAGGCAAATGAGCCCAGAGCACCATGGGGAATGGCCCTTTAAATGCTCAGGCTGGCTCTGATCAGTCCTTTCCCCTCAGGGTTACCCACAGGAGGGAGCCACCAGGGAGGGTGAGAGCCCTTTGGAGTAAGAAGTGTGTCTGGGGCCTACAGGCTGGCGGAGTGTGGGGCTTGGAGGCCAAAAAGCCCCAGGTTCCAGTGTGGCCTCAGGCCAGACGGGCCAGCTCAGGTGCCGATGGTTCTGTTACGCTCCATCTGGTTAAGTCACGTTAACCATTTGGTTAGATTCTGATAAGTTCCTTCAGGTTCTGACAGATTCTCTCAGGTTTTCTCAGGGTAAGTCAGGTTCTGTCAGGTTCCTTTAGTTTCCCCCAGGTGAGGCTGATAGGGGGATGGGGGGGCGCTGGTGAGAGGAGGCTGTGTGGTCCACAGGCCCCAGGTCAGCTAAACTGAGCAGAGACAGAGTAAAAGGGCTGGGTGTGAGCCCAAGGCCCCCTGTGCCCTGCTCCTCCCTGCAGGGCACCTGCTCCCACCTGTCTGCCCTAACCTCACTGCTTTTCTTTGCAGCTCCCAGAGGACAGTTCGCTTGCATCAGCTGAAGTTAATTCCAGAGTTTCTTCCCTTCCAACCTCTATTTTGACCCACTTCATCCACCGCCACCCCAAATTCTTCTCTTGGTGATCCTCATCTTTCTCCTCCCTGTTCTCTTGCCCCTCCTCCCTGCCCCTTGCACCTTACTGTGCCCCCACCTGTGGGCCAGACCCCCTAAGATCACAGCTACCCTGCTCCTGCTGTCTCTCTCAGGAGGNGGTGATCCTCATCTTTCTCCTCCCTGTTCTCTTGCCCCTCCTCCCTGCCCCTTGCACCTTACTGTGCCCCCACCTGTGGGCCAGACCCCCTAAGATCACAGCTACCCTGCTCCTGCTGTCTCTCTCAGGAGGCAGGCCGCTTGGCCATGTGCCCTCCAATCAGCAAGCGGTATGTGGCGGAGGGCCTGTCCTACCTCTATGTGTCCTGGATGTACCAGCTTCAACATGGCAGCCAGATAAGGCTCTGCTTCGCTTGCTTCAAGGTTGCCTTTCTGGACTTTAAACGGATGCTGGAGTCGGAAGACTGGGAAGATGAAGACTGGGACTCTGAGCTGATGGACGATTCTGAGGCGTGGTCTGAGCAGGGGTCATTCCCGGGGATGGGGCCAAGCTGGGGTCAGGGCCAAGGGCAGCCTGCACAGGGAGGGGCTGTGGGCTGGGGGTCAGGCACCCTGGCATCGGGCCATGTGGAGTCAGAAGATGTGGGCTTGCACAATCACACTGTGCCCACCGAGCTGCAGCCTCAGGATGCGGTACCTCTGGGCCTGGGTGCTGAAGATGCTGACTGGACCCAGGGCCTTCCCTGGAGACTTGAAGGACTCCCTACCTGCTCCCACTGGCCAAGCCCCCTTCCTCCTTGGCGGGGGTTTTTCAAAGTGGACCTGCCCCTGGGGGAACCCATGGTACTGGAGCTGGGCACCACCCATAACATGGACCCTGCTGAGACTAAGGCCTGGTTACTGGACCTGCAGGTCCTCTCCCTGGTGGGCTGCTGTGATGTCATCTACCTCCAGAAGATGAAGCCAAGAAGGGCCTGGAGGACCCCAGGGCAGTGTTGGAAACTGCTGCTGGAGCCTGATGAGTGGTGGGTGGTGAGACTCCAAGATGTACCCCAGATGCAAGACCTGCACCACTGGAAGCTAAGTATTTTGGAATCCTCTTCTTTGGAGCAGAATGTAGATCTGGTGCCTGCGGACTCGGTCCTGCTTAAGAGGGGACTCACCATCCTCTCCTTTTCACCCTGGGCCATGAGGGAGGCAGCGGAGGGGGACTCAGCCTCTAGGCCACAGTCCTCTACCCAAGGAGGGGATGCCAGCACCAGTGGGCCCAGAACGCCTGGGGAGAACCTGGCTGCTGTGGGAGTCTCGGCCCTGGGAGAGCTGCCACGCTTCCAGCCCCTCAACCCAGGGTCCCAGAACTGAGGGACTGAGGTCCATGTGGTCACCNGGATGCCAGCACCAGTGGGCCCAGAACGCCTGGGGAGAACCTGGCTGCTGTGGGAGTCTCGGCCCTGGGAGAGCTGCCACGCTTCCAGCCCCTCAACCCAGGGTCCCAGAACTGAGGGACTGAGGTCCATGTGGTCACCATTGTCCTGGCTTCCCTAGGACACCAGAGGCTGGGAAGGACTGACCACTCCACAACAGCCCCGGTAGCCATTAGCAATGAATGAGGTCTTGGGCCTGGAGAGGAACAATGGTGAGTGGCCCAGAGACTGAGAAATGGGGCCCACTGCAGTATCAGGAGAAAAGGACACAAATACCTATAATGGGAGGGAAGTTCTCTGTCAGATGTCATGGAGTTAGGAATCTGAGCTATTCGGGATGTACTGGGTGAATGGATGCTGTGTGATGTGTGAAGAAGGGAACAGGGAATCGATCTATGTGACAGCCCTACCCTGGGGAGGGATGTCTGAAGTGTAACTCCCGGGACCACAGGGATATGTGCTTATCTTTACTCGTGGGCTCCACAGGACCCGGATATCAGCACTGAGGACTCTGCAGTGTGAGAGACCTTGTTTCAAAGATTGGCTATTTTATGTGGTTTGGCTATTTAGTTTCTGTCTCTGTGTGTGTCAGTTTAAACGAAATAAAGTCGAGTTTGCAACGAGGTGTTGTTCAGAGCTCTTCTGCAGAAAATCTTTGTAGCTTCTCCTTGTTCTGTCCCTCTCAGGGACAAATCAATCCTAGCAACTCCTACTGTATGAGGCACAGTTGTCCAGGATGGCTAAGAATCTATAGCTTCTAGATTAGTGGTGGTTAGGAAAGCTAGGGTGACCCTGTGTGGGAAAGATGGAAGCAAAGGTGTGTGTGTGTATGCTCTGTCCTATCCAACTCTTTGCAACCTTATGAATGTAACTTGCCAGGCTCTTCTGTCCATGCGATTCTCCAGGCAAGAATACTAGAGTGGGTACCCATTCCCTTTTCCAATTTAGAGGGGAACTTCCCAATTCAGGGATCAAAGCCGGGTATCCTGCATTGAGGGTGGATTCTTAACCATCTGAGCCTCTGGGGAAGCCACAGAGTGACCCTCGAAAATGCTTTTGCATCTGGCTGATCCTCCTCCAGTGTTTGGGGTTCCCGGCCACATCCCATGGCCACACAAACCAGCTGGGTTTACTGTATTTAATTCCATGGAATGTAGCAATATTGTTTACTTGCTTTCATAAAGGTTATGTGGGCAGCTAGCAGCTGAAACCAGATATATCAAAATGTCCATCTCCCCATCATGCCTGAAAGCCACCTATTCTTGCAAAGGTTCTGGTTTCAGACCTCCTGCCCTCCAAGTTCATGCTGAGCGTGCCCATCTCCCCATGTAGGAAGAGAGTGTCTGTGGGTTCGCGCCCCTTGTCTCATGGGTGCCTCAGGCAGGCAGGGTCACTGCAGCCTGGGTGGGGGTGATAAGTGAGGGGGCGGAAGAGCGCCTGTCAGCACTGTCACTGAGAGTTGTTTGCCGTCGATGGCTCCCTGCTCCCACCACTGGCAGAAAGCTCAGTCTTGTCCCTTCCAGCAAGAGTCAGGCCGTTACCTGTGCCACCAGCCCAGTGTGCCCCTGGGCATGGCCCTGTCGGTGCTCCCCGTCCTGCTGCCTAGAGACATGTGGAAGTCGGGGTGCCTTTGGAGTTGGGGCCACAGGCTCTGCTGCCAGAAGATTCCCAAGGAGGGAAGGCAGCAGCACGCCTCTGCTCAGATTCCCTCTGACTCGCGCCCGCTGCCTCCTCAGTGCGCAGGCGGCGGGGGAGGCTCACCTTCCACCCTGGTTTCAGGTCTCCGCGTGTCCCCCTGCCACCACCTGCAGGAACGGATGCTGCCCTGTGAGCCAGGCTGGGCTTCCCCTGGCTCCCGTGAGGCACAGAGGGGGCATGTGCCCTGTGAGCCGGACCCAGGTACCGCATCCCTGCCTACCAGGCCACCGAGGGGACTTAGGATTCATGCTTCTGGGGTGCACGGATTAAGGAACGTCTCTGATCCTAAAGGCCTGAGTGATGCTGATCCGGCAAAACCACCCACCCTGGTCCTACCTGTGAAATGGAGAGGCGGCCCCGCGGACACGGAGCCCGTCAGCCACAGACCTTCACTCAGACACACCAGACACCACAGGCGCAAACCTGGGACGCTGCTGGCAGACTTTCTTTTTTTCTCTCACCACCCCCTAAAAATAGCATCTCCTTCAAAACACACATTCTAGGAGGCTAGGAGAAAACGCTGAGGATTAAACGTTCTGGGCAAACCATAGCAATGCGGCCTCAGTGACTGGCGTCTGCCCTCATGGAGACCGGGCTCGTCACTGTCTCTCATCTGAGTGAATGGCTGAGGCGCTCGATGAATAACACACTTGTCAGTTAAAAACCATCTCTAAGATTTATTTCAGTTTAATTTATTTGTTTTGAAGTCAGAGAAAACCCAAGCTCGTGCGGAGAATGAGCTGGGAGGCTCAGACGTGTGACACAGGCGCAGGCCACACTCGGCTTCCGCTCCGTGACGGCCCTGCCCGTGGGCTGTAGACCGGCCTGCACCGGAGGAACCGCGGGACGCGTGAGGGCAGCTCTCGTCACCGCCACGGACCCCGCTGCTGGACAGCGTGCGGGACGCCTGAGGGGACATCCCGAAGGCAATCATGAGGGGACCCAAAGAGGAGACACTCCGAAGGGAGAAGCATGAGAGGATGCCGCAAGGAGACACCATGAGGGAAACATCATCCGGGGATGTCACGAGAGGACACCCTGAGGGCAGCCATGAAGGGAACATCGTGAGGAGACGCCATGGGGGAAACCACTGGGTACACTGTGAGGGGAACAGGATCAGGGGATGCCACGAGGGGATAATAAGGAGGAGACCCCTCGAGGAAAGAAACATCATCCGGGGAAGGCAGGAGGGAACATCCTGAGGAGATGCCATGAGGAGAATATCAAGGGGAACAGCCATGTGGGGAACCTGAGAGGAACCGTGAGAGGACTGTCTGAGGGGATATCATGTAGGTGTGCCCTGAGGGGACATGGACAGGCACACAAACTGCCCCACGGATACATAGCCATGCCTCCTACTTCACCTAATGCCTCAGCTCCCAGCTCCATGTGGGAAGAATATGCCCACCTCTGGCCGAATGAGGACCTCGCCTGGAAGCAGGAGCATAGATACGGCCAAGGACCCTGCTCAGGTGCTCTGTTCCTGCTGTGCGGTGCACTTTTGTTTAAAGACCCACAACTAGACAAAACTACCATGTAAACACAAGACTGAATCACACCCACAAGTCTTTGGGTGGTGAAGGATTATGGAAACTGGGGGCTTCCAGGAGCCCTTGACCTGCCCCACTGGCCTGTGGCAGGCCCCTCAGGTTCCTGGGGATCCCAATGACACTGGGGAGCAGCCCTGGGACGGCAGCATCCGTTCCCAGGCCTGCACCTCTGGTGCTGAATTACTGTTTGCCAATGGCATCCCCTGGTGGTGACTTCAGGCTACATGGCCTGTGTGTCCCCATCCCAAACCGCAGCCTCCAGAAAGGAGCCCCAGCCCAGTGCCGGCACGGCTCTCATCAGAACTGAAACTAAGAGCCTGTCCTTGAAAACGCTCGAGAACTCCCGACTCTGAGCTGTCTGGCCTCTATTCTCTGGTCTGTGGAATCAGGATGCTGCACCCTCAGGGTCCTTTGTTGTCTCCCGGCAGAGCCCTGTCTGGGGGGTGGGGGCATGGGGAAGCCATCCCCAGTCCAGCTCTGCTGCCACCCCAGCCCCACAGACCTGCTGTGAGTGTGAGTTGGTCACGCGTGTGAGTGCGGGTGTGCAGTGTCTGAGTGTGCGTGCATGCGCCCCTGGTGTTAGCTGTGCTCCCAGGACCCTTGGAGTTGGGTCCTTTGATGTCTCCCGGCAGAGCCCTGTCTGGGGGGTGGGGGCATGTGGACGTCATCCCCAGTCCAGCTCTGCTGCGGCCCCAGCCCCACAGACCTGCTGTGAGTGTGAGTTGGTCACGTGTATGAGTGCGGGTGTGCAGTGTCTGAGTGTGCGTGCATGTGCCCTTGGTTGTTAGCTGTGCTCCCAGGGAACTTGGAGTAGGTACCTTGGTTCCTAGATCCCTCCTGCTTCGGGCAGGTCTAGTGAATTAAAGTCAATAGAAGCCTTGACTAATAACCCCGGGACCCTGAGATGCAGAGGGCTGGACCCCAAGGCAGGAACCACAAACTTAGAGGACTGAGAACCAGATGTTCACCAAGGCCACTTTGGGGAAGGATTTTCTGCTTATCAGCATTTTCCAAGGCTTCTAAAATGAACATGAATTACTGAGGAAATAATAAACACAGCGGTAACATTCTCACCCGGTCTGTGCCTATGTCCACAGTCTGGGTGAAGCAGAGACACAGAGAAGCATCAGGAAGGGCAAAGGGGCAGCCCATCCAGCCTTCCCCTGCAGATGGAAACCCAGGCCATGCAGAAGCCTGTGAGTGGGGTGCGGGGGTGTGGGTGTTATGTCACTGAGCTGGGATCGACAGCAAAGGGGCAGGGGGCGGTGTTAGGAAATTAAAATGGAGGAAGTCTTGTTCATGTTTCAGCAGCTGGAGAGAAGGCCTCTGATTGACTTCTGATCTTGCCAGGACTATGTGCCTGCTTGCAAACACACAAATTGTTACCAGCAAGTCAAGTGGCACTTTGGATAAGAAAGGGAATAGGGCTTGGATTTTCTTGAGCCCCTGGAGTTCTGGCCAACTCCCTGGGGTCTGCAAAATCTCGTGAGTCACAAGGTGAAACAAACAACCTTGTAGAAGTTAAAGGAAAACCAGAGCTGAATTTTGCACACCCACGGATGATGATATCAGCTGGCATCCTGGGATTATAAGTGGGAGCCTCCAAAACTGCAATTTGAAGTCTCACCTGCGTGATGCGGACCTTTTCCCAGTTGGGACTCCATATGGCTGTTGTCGAGGGACTTTCCAGCTCTGTCTAAGTCTGGATGTTGTTCGGCCCCATGTGGTGATGGAAGTGCTGTTACTTTTCTCCTTTGTTTCTATTTCTCCTCTTCAGTGGCTGTATATTGAAATTAAGCCAAATAATCTTCTAGTAAATATTGAAATTGTTTATTGTGTGACAAGTGGTTTCTTTTGTTAATGAATCCTTCGAACCAAAAACAAAAGTAAAACTTCCAGCAAACTGGTGAGGGGAGGGGGTGTCTCCGAGGTCACCCAGCCAGATGTGATGTGGCCGCATCCTTGAGGACAGTTTTACCTCTCTCTGTGACAACTGAGATTCTCTGCAATCTCAGCAGACTGTCCTGGCAGCATTGGTACCCACGGACACTCCCTGCGATGCCGGGAAAAGTGATACTGCGGCGGGCAGTGGTTTCCAAATTGGGTCCTGGAGCTCATCTTTGTACTAAGACTCCAGGAACAGTCATGCTTGACTGGGGTTCATCCTGTGCCAGGCCGCATATGACATGTGTGTGCTTACCACAGGGCATCCAGCCACAAAACAGTGCGAGGCCAGTGCTGAGAAACTTCAAACCAGCCGAGTTCATGCCACATGGGTGGGGCTCAAGGCCCCCGCAGCTGGTGTGGCCCCTCAGCTGCACTCTAGCCTGGCTCAAGCCCCCTGAGACCTGGGGAAACAGAAGGTACCGTGTCAGAATCCAAGGCCCTGAATCCTCAGCCAAAGGTCACTCTCATGTGGAGAAACCTCTGCAGCCTGTTCAGGGTCTGGTGTTGACTGGTTCACACGCTGGGCCTCTTGCCCTGAAAATGACACTCTCTGCCCTAGCTTTCTGGTCGCCGCCAGACACATCCACGACTGAGCGTCATTTCCACTTTGGCCCAGTGTCTTCATTCTTTCTGGAGCTCTTAGTAACTGCCCTCTGCTCGTCCTGCTCTTGCCCAGTATCATATTGGACACCTCATCTGTGGGTGGAGTGGGGAGGGGCGCTCATCTGGTATCATATCTTTTTGCCTTTGCATACCGTTCATGGGGTCCTCATGGCAAGAATACTGGGAGGAGTTACCACTTCCTCCTCCAGTGGACCAGTTTTGTCAGAACCCTTCACTGTGTCCTGTCTCTCTTGGGTGGCCCCCTGTGGCATGACTCACAGGGTCACTGAGTTACACAAGCCCCTTCACCACCACAGGGCTGTGACCCATGAAGGGGCTAAGAAGGTGTATGTGCCATAATCATGATGCTGGAGATTCTTAAAGGTGGTTTCTCCATCACCTCAGTAGAGGCAGTGGCTGGTGTGCGCTCTTTTGGTGGACTTTGCTTCTTGGGATTTGGTGGCAATTCCTTTTCATTCTTTCCCGATTCTGCAGAAAGAGAAATTGTAGGAGCAAGTCCTCGGAACACTGCAGCTTCTGGAAGCGCATTCTTCAGTGCCCCGGCTCGTCTTTGTCGCAGCAGAAGGGGGGTCACCATGGCAGTGCCTCGGGAGTGGGCTGGGGAGTCGGCCTGGTGGGTGAGGTTCCGCCCTACAACACAGTCTCTGCACATCCAAGCCTTTCGCACAGGCCGAGTAATGGGGCAGAGTGACACGCTTCCCTGTGGTGGGATGGGGCCTGCCTGGGGAGGAGGAAACATGCCTTGTGCCAGCCACCCCACGCACGGCCCTTGGTTAAAGCTGCAAATTTTGCTCCTCTTTGCAAAGCAAGACTCTAGATGTTGGACTCTCAGGACATTTGGGCTAAAATGTACTCATACACTCAGACCCAGAGGACCCAGGAATTCTCTGTCAATTTCAATGCCATTCTCTCAGTAATCGAACTTTAAACGTCATTTATATCCCTGGCTTGGGGAAACAGGATTTGTGGGTCTTAGAAGATGTTTCCCCTTTTGCAACAGTCTTACAATTAGGAAACCCGCTAAGAAAGAAACTATTCAAAAAAAAAAAGAAAGAAAGAAACTATTCAAAAAAAAAAAAGAAAGAAAGAAACTATTCATCCTTGTAAGTGGTCTCCAACGAAGCTGCAGGCAAATGAGACAAGGAAGCACATTGCCCAGGTGTTAGGCCAAGAATGTCCTGCAGGAGGTAATAGAATCATTCACTAGTTAAAGCCCTTGCTGCCCCCCTCCCCCCAGGCTTGGCTTCCAAGCCACTCCTGGAGGAAACAGGAGGGACAGGGTGGAAAAGGCAAAAAGGGACCGAGCTAGCTGCTGCCCTGATTCTGGTCACCCGTGTTTGAGGGAGGAGGAGGAACTTGCTGCTTTTGCAATAGGTTGCCAAGCTCCACATTTCTTCCCTATGATCTTGACTTTCCAATGTATCGTGATCCCAGTGTATTACGGTGGATTGCAGTAGATTTTTTTAGACCCTCATCCTAAGGCCTCCCTGTCTCTGGAAACCCTGCCACACCTGTGCAGTTGGCGCCCTCTGCAGGGCGGCTCAGCGACTTACAGGTCCATCATGCCCTTGACCCCGGGGGACGCTTTCCAGGTGTGCTTTCCAGGCTCCCCTGAGGAAACTGGGCCAAGGAATGTCTCAAAATAAAACCTGGCAGGGAAAGTGCATCAGATGTTGGGGCGTGAGTTGGAGGAGGAGAGAGAGATGAAGAAAGTCTGTGGGCTGATGGCCAAGGCAGAATGGTAGCAGCAGCCAGCCCGAGGAATCGCAGGAGACCTTATGGAGGGGCCTTGGCCCTGATGACCCCTTTTCCCTGGGCAGCAGGTGGGGGCCTGTTCCTCCAGCTCTGGTTTCCTTTTCTGTGTCCTGAGGCTCCAGTATCTTCCATCCCTTCAACCACTGGAACTCAGAACTGAAATAGAAACCCAAATCCCACTTTTCCACCATGAGGACAGGTTAACCTGAAGCCTCTCAAAGGAAACAGGAATCAGAAAGTCAGAGGCTTTAGCGCTAATGAAAGAAAAGCGTGAGTCTTTGGGCATCTCTGGCCCTGATCCGCCCAGCGCTGTGCCATGATCTCCCTGACTACGTGTCCTGCAGGGGATAGAGAGAGCTCTGGCCATGATCAGCCCCTGAAGCTGGGGCCCCTTTCCCTCTGGGCTCCAGCCACAGGGGAAGGTTTTGCCCCTGGGCGGGCCAGCCACAGTGCCTGCCTGTGGAGCGGGGCTGACCCACCTGAGACAGATCTGTGGCCACCAGGTGTGTGAGGTAAGGGCCCGCATGCGGCGTGGCTCCCGGACACCTCCCCCCATGCGGTCCAGGAGCAGCCGGGGCTGGTGAGCAGCACGCAGCATCACAGCTGGCCAGACCTGCGGAACCAAAGCCACGTGTGACCAGGTGCTCCAGAGACGCACAGGCCGGAGACAGGGTCGATCACACCAGCACAGTCCTGAGATCTGATGTGGTCTCCTGTGTGTTTATGAGCGGTGGACTGCCCTCTCCTCTTCAGCATGCTTAATTCTAAAATTAAATTCGACAGTTCTCCTGACAGTTTCAACGCTGAACCTGTCTTGGAGCTTTCTTCATTGTCTGACTCCAGGACAGCAGAGATCCCTCCCAGCCCCGTGGCTCCATGGCTTGCACCGTGTAAGCATACGTGAGCCTGTGTTTGTGAGGGCGCCCGGCTGTGTGTCATGTCGAGCCCGAGAGCAGTGGCCACCGTCATGGGGCAGGTGGCCTATCGGAAGTGCACGGTGAGCCCAGCGGGACCGCACTGGGTGCTTGGGAGCAAATCCTGAGGCATGCGGGGCTCCAGCCACACTGAGCTCCAAGGTCAAGTCGCTCTGTAGAGTCTCAAAGCTGTCTAAGTAAAGATTAAACAAAAGGCAAAAGAAAAAGATACATGCACGTTGTGTCAAAGTCTGTTTTGCGAAAAAGGTGTAGATCTGGGTTGGAAGGAGACACGGGGCAAAAGTGACCCAGGGCACTCCCTGTCCTCCGTGACCTGCCCTGCAACACGACCTCGACACTCGCAGCCAGGGCAGGCCCCAGTGTGCTGCTGACGATGACGGTGTCACCAGGTGGAGGGGCCGCTGGCGGCCTGGAGCCCTGAATGACCGTGTGGCACAGGCCCCCTGCAGAGGCTCCCAGGGTATGGGTGGAGGCCTCTGTATCCACAGATCCCCCACCGCAAACCATCACCAGGAGGCCACTCTTCCAACAGAGGGCACGGGCAGCCAAAGGGAGACCAGGGCAAAGGCAAGTGTGCACAGGGGATCACCGGCACACAAGGCTCCCCAACCATGAGCAGACCCTCAGGCCGGGCCCCCAGGCATGCTGACTCACACCTGCCAACAAAGGGCCCAGTTCAAAATCAGATTCCACCCCCTCTCCGCCCGACAGCAGCTGCCTAGAAGGCCTGTCCAGTTAGGGCCAGACATGAAACAGACTAGTTCCAAATTGGGAAAGGAGTAGGTCAAGGCTGTATATTGTCACCCTGCTTATTTAACTTATATGCAGAGTACATTGTGCAAAATGCTGGGCTGGTTGAAGCACAAGCCAGAATCAAGACTGCCAGGATGAATATCAATAATCTCAGCTATACAGATGACACCACCCTTATGGCAGAAAGCGAAGGGGAACTAAAGAACCTCCTGATGAAAGTGAAAAAGAGAGTGAAAAAGCTGGCTTAAAACACGACATACAAAAAACTAAGATCTCACCTGCCTCCCATCATCTCAGCTTCCTGGCAGGATAGCCCTCACGGGCACTCGGAGGCAGGAGGCTGGGCTGCTCCTCGGGCTGGCTGTTCTGTCAAGGCCTCTGCCTAGTCCCTAGTCTGGTTTCTGAGACAGGATGGCCTCCCTCTCCCGACAAGTGCCTTCCCCACCCACAATCCCTCCCCGAAGCAGAGTGCAAGCCAGGGATGTGCAGGAGTGATGAGTATTCCAGGCCCGCCAGGCTTCTCTGCCCATGGAGTTCTCCAGGCAAGAAGACTGGAGTGGGTTGCCATTCCCTCTTCCAGGGGTTCTTCCCGACCCAGGGATGCAAATTGAGTCTCCTACATTGCAGGCAGATTCTTTACCATCTGAGCCACCAGGGAATCCATTTACTCCTTTAGTAGCGAACAATCCCCATATTCTTTTAGCCTCTGAATCCTTTTTCGAACCCCTTATCAGCTGAGCCAGTGAAAATCCAACGGCAAAATGGAAATGTGTAGCCGATACTCCATGTGAAAATACCATGGAGTGAAGGAGTGTGGGGCCTCCATTCACATGCCACCAGTCAAGTCCCAAGATTTTGTGCCAAATGGCAACAAACTGGGTTTGGGGAACAGTTTGCATATTTTATGAAGCAATAAAATATGAGTTCTCCAAAAACCATACTCACCTCCTTTATTTAGCAGTCTGCCTCCAAAAGCTTCCCAGGTGACTCAGAGGTAAAGAATCTGTCTACCCAAAGGAGAGGTAAGTTCGGTCCCTGGGTGGGGAAGAGCCCTGGAGAAGAAAACGGCAACACACTCCAGTACTCTTGCCTGGAGAACTCCATGGGCAGGGAAGTCTTGCCTGCCAGAAAGCTGAGATGTCTGGGAGGCAGGTGAGATCTTAGTTTTTTGTATGTCGTGTTTTCTTGCCTGAGAAATCTCAGGGACAGGGAAGCCTGATGGTCTACAGTCCATGGGATGGTAAAAGAGTTGGACACAACTCAGCAAATAAAACAGCAGCAGCCACCTCCAAAGCGGGGAGGGGCTGAGTAGTCGCCTCTGTAAACACGTGTTCCTCCATCCCAGGAACACCCATCGCTGTTGAGCAGCACTCACCAAGAACCCACTGTGTTCAGAATGGCTGGCCTTCACCCTGCTGGAAGAGCAGGGACCTTGTCAGAACAAAACACCCTTGTTTGCTGATCCCTCGAAGAAGGGAACTGCACACTCTCTCCCTCCCTCACCCCTACCTCAGGGGGCCCAGCCTCAGTGTGGACAGTCCCCTGGGGTTCCTATGAAGCCCGAGCAGCTGGCTGGGCTCTGCTCTTAGCCTGTGGACCTCCCCATCAGGCTGACTCTGGCATATTCCGGAAGGTGGGGACCTGAACCCTTGGGTATGTGCTCACCATCTGAGGCCCGGGCACCTGGACCTGTCCCCACGGCACCTGCCATCAGCCTCCAGCTCCAGCCCTCCTTGGGTCGCCTTGTGGGAAAACACCCAATTTTAAACTTTGACCCTCAGTCACTCTCAGACCTGGTGGCCTCTGGCCAGTATATTCTAGCCCTGGGCCCTGAAGCCTCTACCAGGAGGAGAGGTCATAGTTCAAATGAAGATGCAGAGGAAGAAAGAACTGGCCCAGGATTGGGGTGAGGAGTGGGAGGACAGGAGGGGCATCTTTGCTCCTGGAGTGTCCTGAAGCTGAGGGCCAATCTTCTCAGGCCAGGAGGGATGGAAGACCCTTGAACCTTCTGACACCTACTCATGGCTGAGTGAGCCTCTGAACAGGGTGGCACTGGGGGAGTGTTTTGAGGGGATGCAGTTGACTAAAAGAAAACCACACAGTGAGAGAGCTATGATGGAGTGAGAGAATCCATCCCAAGAGATGGGAGAGGCCAGTTCGTGGGGCTTCTGGCCAGGAGTACAGGTGGACTCTCCTGGTGGCACTAGTGGTAAAGAACCCGCCCACCAATGCAGGAGCCGCAAGAGACCTGGGTTCCATCTCTGGGTTAGCAAGATCCCCTGGAGGAAGGCGTGGCCACCCACCCCAGTATTCTTGCTGGAGAATCCCATGGCTACAGGCCATAGAGTCGCAGAGTCTGACACGACTGAAATGACTTGGCACGCGTGCACAGATGGTGAAGGATACGTCTGGGCGAAGGTGGCTCTACTGCTTGCCACAGAGAACAGATACATCACAAGTTAAGGGTGACGGTGCTTTTCTTTGTGTGGGAAAACGCAAGCAGGTGGGGTCAGTGAGATTCTTCCTGAGTCACCCATCTAATCACCTGAGGGGCTGCTTGTCCAGATACACACAGTCTGTTAATGTCTCTAATTCCTGTCTGAGCACAGAAGTGCACTGTGGGTCAGCGGCTGCAGAGGATCAATCTTTGCAGAACTGGACGGTGAGCAAGACACTCTTTGCTCCTCTTTTGTGTGCAGGGTCAAGCCCAGCAGGCTGCAACCCTCAGCTGAGCCACTCAGGGATGGCCCCTCGGCCTTGGTGACCGTCCAGGTGTCCCTGGGAGCTTCCCCTCTTCTCCACATGGTCTTGGAGTGATAGTCCTCCCAGGAAAGGCAACAGGGTGGTGCCAGGGTCCCACAGCCCTCCCCTGGGAAAGGCCAGGGATGCATCAGAAGGGGGAGATGATGGCTTTCAAAGGACCCATGGTTTTGCGCTTAGAGCCCATGGGCATTTCAGCGTGGCCACAGCCCTTCCACCCACCACCCCGGGGCCGGGGGAAGCCCGAGATAGCCAAGGGGGGTCATCCTACTGTCCTTCTCCTCCCATCAACCCCACTATCTTTAATAAAAATTGTTGTTTTTTCTTAAAGAACACAGCATTCTCTGATTACTTGAGCACAGGATCGTTGTAGAAATTCTGGAGGAAAAAAAGTTGAAGAAACTGTAGAAACCTGTAGTTCCCAGACTCAGACTTACTTCCTGATGACATTTTATGTTCGTCTAGCTTTTCTGGAAGTATATGTTTCTATGGATTCAAAAGGAAGGGGCTTCCCAGGACGCACTAGAACCTGCCTGCCAATTCAGGAGCTATAAGCACATGCAGGCTCAATCCCTGGATCAGGAAGATCTCCTGGAGGATCGCATGGCAACCCACTTCAGAATTCTTGCCTGGGAAATCCCATGGACAGAGGAGCCTGGCAGGTTGCACTCCAGTGGGTCCCAAAGAGTCAGAGGCCACTGAAACGCCTTAGCAGACAGGCAGGTACGCATCCAAAGGGAAATTGGGAGGATGCTGTCTGCACAGTTGGGGGTTTAGGCTGCCTGGTTCTGCTGATGCCCCGACAGTACTGTCAGACATACCAGGCTTCACCGCAGACCCTCAGTCCACACCAGACACGTCCACACACAGGAGCTGTGTATGGACCCTGTAACTGATGCAGCTGCTGTCACAGGAGGGCCCCCAACCTGATCCTCTGCTTCCCCGCAGACCCTCAGGTGGTCCCAGGAGCACTGGCTCCTCCAGGTCAGCAGCACTTCCAGCAGCAGGGCCCCTCTCTGCCACATGCCAGACCCCAGGGCCCTCCCCCTCGACGACCATTTCAAGCAGCCCCTGAAGAAGGTCTTTCCCAGCTCCTGCCTCCCCCGGGAACAGCTGAGGAGACTCCCTCTGTCTGCAGCGCTATTTCTAAGATGCCTCCCGGAAACTCCCGCAGAGGGAGGGCATCTCCCAGGATCAGAAGGAGCCGCATCCCGGGCCCTGGCCTGCCCTCTCTTTGGCCTGGGGTTAGAGTCTTCCCAGAGAAGGGTCCTGATTCTCGGGTAATTCTGGGAACGGAGGCAGAAAGTTGAAGGGAGAGAGCAGGCTCTGTGTGTGAAGGTTCCTCCACCACCTTCTCTGGGGGTTACGCGGGGTGACTGGGACAAGAGAGAGCCGGAAGCCGGGATGTGTGGGCCACTCTCAGGCTCAGTGGGATGAAGGGAAGCCTCTTTGAAGGGCTCTAACTTTTATGTATTTTTTGTAACTGCACTGTCCCTCCAGGGCCTGCTGGTCCAGGGACTTCCCAGGATTGGGGCATAAGCCTCACCCTTCCTGGCACAGGTTCCCACTCAGCCCTCCACAAATGTTTGTTGAATAAACAAGAGTTGATTTGGGAAAGAATTCACATTGTTAGAACAGAGTACTTTAAACAAATCAATAAGTAACAACACAAAATCAACCAATCAACACAAAAATGGACTTATCCTAACCCCAAAATTCCCTTGCTAGGGATGCCTACCACTATACAGGTGAGGATTCTGTGGCGAGCAGGTTTGAACACCCCACGTCATCTGGCACACAAGCAGTTTCCAAGGGTGCTCCCCCAGGGCCCAGAGTAGCCAGGCCAGTCCCCCGGGAAGGTCTGAGTCGGCTCAGGGCCTCACATCCGGGACCCCCAGCTCCTGTGCCTGCAGCCCCACCCACGACTTGCCTGCCACGGCCCAGCTGATGCCAGGGAGCTCATCACGCTTGCACAGGACTTGTCTTCCAAGGTAGACGCCAGACTGGGCCCCGTCGGGGGCAGGACACCCACTCTGAGCTCGGAGGCACTAGAACAAGGGGGAACTTGCTCTTTGGGGACCAGGGTGAAGCGGAGGCTGGTAAGCCTGTGTGGAGGCAGGGGGATAGTAGCAGGATGGGTTTTAACTGAGGAAAGCGGGCCGGCGGTGCCTCACTTGGGGCCACCGAGGGATGGGGCCCCCAACCCCCTCATTGCACTGTGCATCGTGTACATAAGCCGCAGCGCTTCTGAGCACACCAGGGGATTCCCTCTAGGAATACCATCCCAGGAGACTTACTTTCCGTTTACCTCTTATTCCACTTCTATGCAGAGCACGTCATGTGAATTGCTGGGCTGGATAAAGCACAAGGTGGAATCAAGACTGCTGGCAGAAATACCGACAACCTCCTAGATGCAGGTGATAACACTCTAAATGGCAGAAAGTGAAGAGGAACAAAGAGCCTCCTGATGAGGGTGAAAGAGGAGAGTGAAAAAGCTGGCTTAAAACTCAACATTCATAAAACTAAGATCGTAGCATCTGAACCCATCACTTCATGGCAAAGAAAGGGAAAAAATGGAAGCAATATCTGATTTTCTGATCTTGGGCTCCAAAATCACTGTGGATGGTGACTGCAGCCATGAAATTAAAAGGCACTTGCTTCTTTCCAAAGGAAGGACAGCTATGCCCAACCTAGACAGCACGTTAAAAAGCAGAGACATCACTTGCTGACACAGTTCCATATAGTCAAAGTTATCGTTTTTTCAGTAGTCATGGACAGATGTGAGAGTTGGACCATAAAAAGGCTGAGTGCAGAAGAATTGATGCTTTTGAACGGTGGTGCTCGAGAAGACTCTGAGAGTCCCTTGGACAGCAAGGAGATCAAAACAAGCCAATCCTAAAGGAAATCAACCCTGAATATTCACTGGAAGGACTAATGCTGAGCGGAAGCTCCAGTACATCGGCCACCTGATGGGAAGAGCTGACTCACTGGAAAAGACCCCGATGCTGGGAAAGATGGAACTCAAAAGGAGGAGGCAGCAGAGGATGCGCTGGTTGGACGGCATCACTGACTCAATGGACACAGACCTGAGCAAACTCTGGGAGACAGTGAAGGATGGGGAGCCTGGCATGCTGCTGCCCATGGGGTCACAGAGTCAGACACGACTTAGCAACCCAACAACAACAGCTTTTGTAAATGCTGGGCAATGAACACGTTGTCATGATCAGGGGGAAACAGTGCTCTCATGTTTAAATCACCTAGTGAGCCCTTCCCCTTCCAGGCAGAGCTGCCTCCCCCTGGCTACTGTGGCCACTGAATCTCCATTCCTGTTGCCCCATCAGCAAGGTGACCTCAAGGTACACTGACAGGGCTCCTCCCCAGAGAGGAGAGGGGAGCGTCCAATCGGCGGTGGCTGGGCAGCAGGGTCTGGGCAGCCCGGAAGCATCAGGGACCCTGGAGGGAGCTGTGGGGACCACGTGGCTCAGCCAGACTGGCGGAGCCCGCCTCCCCCCTGACTCTGAGGGGCCACTGCAGGAGTTACACCCTCAGGACCCAGTTACTCAACACAGTGCACATCGGGGGCGGGCCAGAGCCAGACCTACCTCTGGATCCCTGAAGCAGCAACAAGCACCCCAGTTCATAAGCACTTCCATAAGTAAAATGTTATCCTATTTTGAAGAAAATAAAAGAACGTTCAGATAAAGGGAAAGGCATATCTGGGTGTTGGTTGAGGAAGGATTAATACTGAAAATGTGATTCTTTCCAAAAATGAAGTGTAAAGACAAATAATTCCCAAGAGCACTGAAGGCTGGGGCAGCTTGGGACAAAATAACCAGATGTTTGAGGAATGCAGCCAGTTTAGAAAGCAAACATCATGCTTCTGGTGATCCATCAGAAAGAGAAATATTAATGGGTCAAGAATTTTAGTCTTACATTTCAAAACTTAGAAATGTCTAAAACATGAAAGTTCCCTGGTCTCTAGTGATAAGGATTTTGCACTTTCAGTGCCATGGCCTGGGTCCAATCGCTAGCTGAGGAACTGAGATCCCACGTGCCACGTGGCACGGCCAGCTTGGCTGAAAACATTCTGGACCTGAGACTGAAATGACTGTGACGTGAATGCTGACATCTGGACCGCAGGAGCCCTAGGGAGGTCACTGAAAATGAAGAGGAAGGATGTGCATTTCTTGGAGTTTAGAAAAAAGAAGAAAAGAAAATGCAAGATTTTGGTTTGCAAGGGGATATAGGCACTAGGGTGAGGAAGTAGTAAAACACTCCCCTCCCCTCACCAAGGGCTTCCCGGGTGGCTCAGTGGTAGAGAATCTGCCTGACAAAGCTGTAGATGAAGGAGGCACGGGTTCAGTGCCTGGGTCAGGAAGATCCGCTGGCCAAGGAAATGGCAAACACTCCAGTATTCTTGCCTGGAGGATCCCATGGACAGAAGAGCCTGGTGGGCTGCAGTCCACGGGGTCACAAAACACCAGACACGACTTGGCAACTGAGCACAGCACACCACTCCTACCCAAAGACAAGAGGAAACATTTAAATCTTCCCCAAAAGGATGATGTACACAGGAATGAGAACAATCGGATTCTTCCTCAGCTGCTCTGGATAGAAGATGACACTGGACCAGGGCTTTCAAAATATTGAGGAAATGAGAAGCCAGGATTCTGGGCCTGCGAACCCAGCCTCAAAGCTCACAAACACAAAGCCCTGTTTAAACACACTCTTAGGCCCATGAGCCCTTGGAGGGTCTGCACCCTGAGACCTGCCCTGAGACGGCACCTGGGGGTGCCGAGTGTCTGAGATGCCAGCAGACATGTGTTCGTGAACGTGGCCACATGTCTCGGGGAAGCTGCTCCACCAGAATGAGAGAATAGAAATCTACACGTGTCAGCATAGCATGGGTGAGGGCTGGTGCACAAGGATCCATAATCGGATGCATGGAAAGAGGACTCACCTATCAGAGACTGTCAGGTTGGATAAAAGTCTAGATAGCTTCTACTTATAAGAGATACACCTACCATGTGGACACAAATGGCTGAAAGTAAAAGTCTTTAGAATGATCTGCCCTGAAGATTCTAACAAGAGACAGCGTTGCTGTACCGATATCAGACAAAAGAGACTAAGAGAAATTGGATGGTTAGGGTGGAGCGGGTCACTATCTGATGACAAAGGCTCAGTTTACCAAGAAGGTACAGTAAGTCTCCTACATACGAACCTTCCAATTGAGAGCTTTCAAAAATGCTAATGTGTGTTCGCGTGTCCATTCACGGAAGTTGATTCACATGTCTGGCGTGCATTGTCATAACCATGTATCCTCTGCAAGCAGCTGTACTGTACTATATAGAGTACAGTATCTTTATTTCAGGCACAAGACCTGAACATAGAATAATACATAACATTTGCAGCAGCCCTTCAAAGCGCAGTCCGGTGTTACCAAGTCATCAATCTACTGTCCAGACATCACTGATTTGTTTTTCAAGAGGATAGATAGAATTGACTTCGGTGAGAAACTGGAACCTATGCCCGTGGGTCACGAATGAAGATGCAGCTTGCCCTCCGTCTCCTATTGCTGATCACCCTTCATCACTACCATCTCCCACCTCCTCTCCCTCCTTTTCCAGTTAGTAACTCTTCTTGCCTGTTCACTTGATGCCAGACCCTGTATGCCAGTACTGTACTACTGGACTTTTCAACAGACTGTACTGTAAGATTTAAACTTTCCATTTTTTGTGTTTGTTGGTTTGTTGTGTATTATTTGTGTAAAAAGTACTATAAACCGATTGGTCTTCAAAGGTGGCACTACTGGTAAAGAAACCGGCTCCCAGTGCAGCAGATATAAGAGATGTGGGTTCAGTCCCTGGGTAGGCAAGATCCCTCGGAGGAGGGAATGGCAACCCACTCCAGTATTCTTGCCTGGCGAATCCCATGGACAGAGGAGCCTGGCAGGCTACAGTCCATAGTGTTGCACAGAGTCGGACACAACTGAAGCAACTTAACACGCATGCATTACAAACCACTTACAGTATAGTAGTACTACATAGCCACTGTGTTAGTTGGGTACTGAGGCTAGCTTTGTTGGACTCACAAAGTAGACTTGTGAATGTGCTCTCAAAATACATATGTAGGGTTCATATGTAGCGGACTCACTGTATAACACTTTAAATATTTTTGCATCTAATAGAATAGCTTCCAAATATATGACAAAAGATTTCTAGAACTACAGGGAGAAATGGATGATCCTCCATCTTCTGAGCAATTCCAACCCACCTCTCCCAACCATTGACAAATCAGCTTAAGCTGAAAACATTTGGCAAGTACATAAAAGATCCACATTACCCCACTGACCACCTTGATGGGAGGGACCCCAGAAGATACAGGGATGTCTCAAGGACCTCAGGCATTTACAAAAATTGTCTGTGTGTGTGTGTGTGTGTGTGTGGCAACTGAGACACAAAATGGCAAAATGTCCCAGTGAGGGAGGCCAGAGAATGAGGACAGAAGTTAGAAAGAAGTCACAAGTTGCTAACAAAAAGATAAACATGCCACCACTTCTGGAATATGAAGAATGTGCTGCTGAATGTTTGTTGGTAGTTAGAAAGGAAATCAGAACTAAAATCAACAAATTCCTAGAACCAAGAGAAAACGAAACTCTACCCTTCACATGATGCAGCAGATGCTATGATTTGAGGGTGAAACTTTCAGCAGAAGTAAAGGGACGACACTGAGGGAGGCTAGTGCCCTTCAAAGACAGGGTCCCAGGTTGCACAGGAAAAGAGGCATGCCTTAGACAAGCCTGAGTGTTTGTACAGACACAGAAATGTCTAGCAAGCTCTAAGAGGAAGTGTCCACAAATGTTACCATTGGGAAGTAAACAGGAGTCCCAGTGAGATACAGCAAGTTCATTTATCTTATCTTCTTGGGACATTTGAGTGGTTTCAGCTCAGTTCAGTTCAGTCACTCAGTCATGTCCGACTCTTTGCGACCCCATGAACCGCAGCACGCCAGGCCTCCCTGTCCATCACCAACTCCCTGAGTCCACCCAAACCCACGTCCATCGAGTCGGTGATGCCATCCAACCATCTCATCCTGGGTCGTCCCCTTCTCCTCCTGCCCTCAATCTCTCCCAGCATCAGGGTCTTTTCAAATGAGTCAGCTCTTCGCATCAGGTGGCCAAAGCATTGGAGTTTCAGTTCCACATCAGTCCCTCCAATGAACACCCAGGACTGATCTCCTTCAGAATGGACTGGTTGGATCTCCTTGCAGTCCAAGGGAGTCTCAAGAGTTTTCTCCAACACCACAGTTCAAAAGCATCAATTCTTCTGTGCTTAGCTTTTATAGTCCAACTCTCACATCCATACATGACCACTGGAAAAACCACAGCCTTGACTAGACAGACCTTTGTTGGCTAAGTAATGTCTCTGCTTTTGAATATGCTGCCTAAGTTGGTCATAACTTTCCTTCTAAGGAGTAAGAGTTTTTAAATTTCATTGCTGCAATCACCATCTGCAGTGCTTTACTTTCAACATAAACTAGTTTCATTTTCAAATGCTTTATCAGGATACCCATTTTCATCAAGGTCCCAGGAGATCTCATTTTGTAGGTACAAGACTCTAAGTGTTCAGCCGATGTTCAAGGTCCGTCAGTGTGTGGGACTCTCCTCTCCTTCTGGTGCAACAGCCCCTTCCCAGGAGCCCCTATGAGCTGAGAGACCCTAGGCAAGGCTGGATGTGAGCGGAAGCAAGGACTGATTTGGAAGGTGGCCTTAGGACTAGACCCTCCTTCCAGCACAGAGGGGAACGGTGGGCAAGCATCAAACACGATGTGTGGCAATTTGGTCCCCAGGCTGGATCATATGTGAGGCCCTTCTCTACTGTCTTGATGGCCCTTGGGATGGGGCCAGGGGACCCAGGCCTCCGTGCCTCTTGTGGGGAGGATGAATTTCACACTGACTTTCGTGCACCTTTCTGTGAAAACACTGACTCTGAGGTTTATTTATCCACCAGGCAAGGGTTACTCCTTTGGAACAGCCAGGACTTTGTCCTATTCAACCCAGCTCCAGATACCAAGTTGTTGGTCAACATTCAGGCCCTGAGTTCAGCTGGAGAATGGCCCTTCTTGCCCTTGATCTCCTTGAAGATCTAGAGGCTCCCCTTGTGGGGCAGCTGGAATGTTCTGTCCTGTCCAGTCTGGGCCCTTCCTCTGCCACCCACAAAATTCATGGATCCCCCAGAACATGGTTTTGCATTTTCCTTTCTTTACACGAAAGCCGGGCATCACCCACACCAGCAGCTCTCTGCCCACCTGATGAGTACTCGCCCAGCCTGAGTCCACAGCCTCTCCCCTGGTGGCCCAGAGACACCTCTTTGCCCCTTACTCTGCTCTACACCCAAAAGCAGGTCACTTTGGGTTCTAGTGGAGGGGACAGTCTACACGGCAATCACTTGGCACTGAAGACTTCTGGACTTCCTTACCCCACCTCCAAACCACCGATAACTGTGGGGTCTCCCTTCTCCATACTCCTTCGAGGCTTCTGCACCCTCATGGAAGGACCTTCAGACTCACTGCCCACACCCCACTCCTGCCTTCCAGGGGCTTTATTGGAAGTACAGGTCTGATGAGGGACGTCCTACACTGAACAGAAACAAACTCTTTCTCCTGCCCACAACCCCTGCCACAGCGTCCCTGCGGGGTCTCTCTCTCCAAGCCTCTCTCCTGGGGGTGAGGGGGCAGAGCCAGGCCCAGCCCTGCACGGGCCCCTTTGTCTCAGGTCACCCCTGGCTCCTGACTCCACTGCCCCAGGTGTGAGCTCCCAGGACACATGCTGCCAACAGCTGAGGCTGCACACCTGCCCCTCTGCCACAAGGAAGACGGAGCTGGGAGGCTGCACGCAGGAGGCTAGGCAGCGGGAGTGAGGACAGCAGCCCTCCTCCTGGTCTGCAGGAAATCTGGGCGCTGCTGGCGAGAGCCCGGAAGCTAGCGAGGCTGGACGTGGACCAAGACTCCAGGTTCAAGTCAACAACAGCTGCTTGCCTCCAGCAATTTGAAAAAAACGGAGCCTGGAGTCAAACAAAGAGTGATTGAAACACCTCTGTCCTTCCCCATCTTTGTGACTCTCACACATTCTCCTTATTCCCCACTTTCAGAGTCTCAAAGAGAGACTTTTGTCTTAGTGATTTTTATAAGCACCAAAACCGTTTGTACATGAGAAACATACACACCCCTGCAAGGAAACTCCCGGCTTCCAGCACTTCTCTGAGGTCAGCACCTATTGGACTTCACCCTCTGGGAATGAGGGCACTCTGGGATGCCCCGGGGAGGCCTGTTTTGCCCACAGAGTGTCTCCACACCCAGCCTGCCAGGACCCTCCATGGGGAGGGAGCTGGGAAGAGGGGTTCCTTCTGCTCAAGGGCTAATGAAGGACAATTTATAGTTTAAACTCCTTACCACTTGCTCCTATTCACTCTCGCTCCTTATCCCTGCCTGTGTCCCCAGCATGACTTCTATCTGGGTGGACCCAACTTGCAATTCTGATAGTTGGAATCAGGCCTGAGGAGTCTCAATGGGCAGCGCTCTGCCCAGTGTCTGTGTGTGGAGGTGATGTACACAGCAGGGGACTGGCAGGCCCCCAGATCCACGCAGCGGGGTGAACACAGCCAGCTCCCCAAAGGAGGATCTGTTCAGACCGAGCTTGAAAGTGGAGAACTCCAGGAACTGGCTCTCCTGGAAAACTGCCATCTACCGTTTTCTTTAGAATAATCATCTAATGCCCTGCCTCTAATAAAAATATAATAAGGAATTCACTATCAAGAAACTCATCTTTTTCCCCTGAACCTAGGGCAGTTCTTGAAACTTGAGTGACTTCCCATAACTTGAAGTTTCCTTCCTGAATGTTGGACCTGGGTGTCAGACCTCACGTGCATGGATTCTGAATCTTTCTTCCCGCCTCCTCCTTGCTTGGCTCCGCCCTGGAATCATCTTTCTGTTTGGGTCCAGCGCACAGACAGACTGAAGCTGCGGACCGGCTGGGCAGGCAGAGTGCAGGAGCCGCGGGAGTGGAGGAGCCGAGGTACGGGGCACAGGTGAGAGGTTGAAGGGAAGTGGCCGGGGCTCCTGCGTCGACCGCAGTGCACTCACATGGGGGCTGGGTTGATGGAGATGGGGCGCTGAGCTCTGCTCTGTGCGCCTCGCCTGAGGGAGAGAAAAAGACAAAGACTTCGCAGTCCTGCTGGGGAACTGCGTCTCTGCAGGGCGGCCCCAGGCGTGGCTCTGCCCCACTGTGGAAGGGCAGAGACTTGGCATCTCGAGCTCCTAGACGTCCACCCATCCAAACAGAGCCCCTGCTGCCCGGGACCACATCTGGGGCAAAACACTTTCACATCCAAGCCAACACTGCGGCTCTCATACTTGCCCACACGCTCACTTTCATGCACATATACACTTGTGTGCACTCACGAGGGGCACACATGCACACTCAGCACTCACAAACACATTAAAACAGAGTGAAACCTCTGAGACTTCCCCTAAGGTCGGAAGAGAGGGGCACTCCACTGCCTCTTTCTACGCTCTCCTTTCATTTTTGGTTAAGCTGCAGCAGCAGTCTCTAAATTCAATTCACCACCCACTACTGGTTAATGATCTGCTATTTGAAAGCCACTTTCCACCTGGTGCCTGAGGAACCAGAGTTCCTGGGAAGCCCTCATCCCCTGGGACTAAATAGTGAAGGTGGTGGGGAGGTAAGGCCCCCACCCACCCCCAGGGGGTGCAACCAGCAGGTGCAAGGAGGGGGAGGATTCTCAGAGGAAGCGCCTTGTGAAAGAGTGAGAAGTAGCCCAGCTGATGGGCTGGCCTGTACTGAGGCTGTGAATCCACAAGGGTTTACAGACTCAACCCCCAGAACTGCAGAAACTTATTACTGCCCAGTAGGGATCCTTCCTGGCCATAGCATCAGGGAAAGGACAGAGCAAAGGCTCCCCGGACTGGGGCATCTCTTCCCTCTGAGCCAGGGTTGGGGCTCCGTTTCAGCTGTCTTCTGAAGGTGGTTGGTTGCCTCCCTCCACACTGTTGGTGAAAGGCCTGCCAGGACAGCAGGGTGCTCACCTTCCCATGTACATATCCAGGTGCATACAAGTTACCATTGAGCCTTTGTGTGGGAAACCTGGTCCAGCTTCTCCTCGCTGCTGCAGGAATGGAGATCCCTGCTGACCGAGAACCCCTGTGCCCCTGGTCAGCTA
Organism: Kobus ellipsiprymnus; assembly: GCA_006410655.1. Taxonomy (NCBI): domain Eukaryota; kingdom Metazoa; phylum Chordata; class Mammalia; order Artiodactyla; family Bovidae; genus Kobus; species Kobus ellipsiprymnus. Next base: position 619,421 of record SJYR01000076.1, on the reverse strand, counting down.
ATAACCCTCAGGTCCACATACCTGCTGCCTCAGTTTCCCCAAGGTCCTGTGGAAGGACAAACTGCTGGCAACGGCATGCGCTTTCCAAGGTGTTCCACTGACTCCCAAATGCGATCAGGTCCCCAGTGACAGCAGAAATCGCAGCTGTGTGCCCCAGCTTAATATATGTAGAGAGCAGCAGCTGTGACAGTGATCTGAGAGAAGGCTGAATTGTTGCCTCCCTTTTCCCAACTCCAGAAGCCTCAGGGCCCCTCCAGGTCTTGCCCCATGCATGTAGTCTTTCTGTACCACACCCAACCCTCTGCCTTCTCTCCGGTCTCTTCCCCTGTGGTGCCCTAGCCTCTCTCTCTCCAATTTTCCTGCCCTTTGCAGCAACAGACACAAGAGGAGAGACTCAGGTAGAGGGGTGGAAATGCCAAATTTAAAAACCCATCTGAATTTCAGATAATGAATCACTTTGAAATGTAAATATGTGGCAAATATTACATAAAGTATACCTATATTTATAAATAAGACAACAGTGGAAACCCAGACTGATAAGGGTGGCAAAGGTGCATGAGGACACGGGGAGCTCCCCACATCCCCAGTCCAGCTCCTCCATCCCCAGTCCAGCTCTTTGCAGACAGCCCTTCTGCACTCCATAGGGTGGAAAGTCTGTGTCTCCAGTGTACGGGTTTGGTTTAGCTGAGACTGGTCTATGGTCTCGAGGATCAGCCGCAGCCGGGAGTGCTTCCCAGCCTGGGCTGTGTCGTCTGATGAGGAGGAGCCAGGCCCACGGTGGCTGGAGTTTGGGGGCAGAGCCTGGTGGGAAGGACCCTGGCATTTCCTTGTCCAGATTCTGGAACCCTCCAGAGCCTTTCTCAGTGAGGAGAACCTTAGGGAGCAGATAAAATTGGACTAAGAGGCTTGTGTGTGTGAGGGCAGAGCCTGGGGAAGGCTCAGGGAAGACTGGAGGTTTGGGGGCAGCGGGAAGAGCGGCAGGGAGTCCCAACCTGTGCCCGCCTGGGAGCCCACACCTTCAGCAGCCTTGGACAACATGACAGAAGATGGCCAGGGGTCCCCTGTGCACAGGCCACACTCCCTCAGGAGGACTCAAGTGGTGGTAGAAAGTCTGTGACACCTCCTGCTTTCATAGTCTTCTGGTCATTTCATTATCTCTGAGAACATTGCTATAAATAGCACATCTAGTGACTACAAATGGGTATTTAAGGTGAAGCTAAAACAGATACTAATGTTTAAAAATTGAGTCAATGTAAAATAATTTTTAGGACATAGGGGTATGTGAAAGGTGAAAGTGTTAGTCGCTCCATCATGTCTGACTCTTTGTGACCCCTTGGACTGAAATCCACCAGGCTCTTGTATCCATGGGATTCTATAGGCAAGAATACTGAAGTGGGTTGCCATGCCCTCCTCCAGGGGATCATCCCGACCCAGGGATCAACCCAGGTCTCCCGCACTGCAGGCAGATTCTTTACCATCTGAGCCACCAGAGGAGCCCAAGAATATGGGAGTGGGTAGCCTATCCCTTCTCCAGGGGATCTTCCCAACCCAGGAATCGAACGGGGGTCTCCTGCATTGCAGGCAAATTCTTTACCAGCTGAGCTACCAGGGAAGAACTAATGTTTAGGACATAGGGATATGTAGTGTTGTGAAAAGCACAGAGGTGAGGGTGGGGAGGCTGGCAGGGCGGGAAGGCTGGCAAGACAGGCTCTCTGTGGTGTTTCCCTGGCAGGTAGACAAAATATGAGAGATTGAGAGCAGAGGGTGTTTTGGTGGGCCTGACGAAGGCTCAAAGGGACCCCACACACCTTTTTCAGGGGGCCATGCCCTTGTTGCTGGAAGACACCAGCTGCCCTCCCACCTGGCCTCTGGACTTCAACCTGCTACTATTTTGCTTTCCTTTTACTTGTCAACACACACGCTCCCTCCCAGAGTCCCGTCGGGTAGGTCAGCGTGTGTTGCAAAAACACTCCTTTGCTGAGGTCACCCCCTCTCCCTGTCACCTGGTCCAGGTGCAGACTAAGGATGACCTTCGACTCATTCAGCTCTGCTGGGCACTTGCCCAGAGCTCATTGGAGGGGACTGACCACACCCTTCATGTGGCATCAGCCAGCCCTGCAGGGAGTTCTGAGCAGGTCTGCAAGGATTGAGCACCTATTGTAGGCAGAGCATGTGGGGGGGCGCTAGGGGCCCTCCCCCCAGCACTGTGTGTGTGTGTCTGTGTATATGTGTGTGTGTGTGTGTGTGTGTGCTGTGTGTGTGTGTGTATGTGTGTGTGCTGTGTGTGCCTGTGTGCACGTGACAGGGTGTTCTCCCAGGGAGTGGGAGTAGGATTCTGGAAGCTTCTGAAGAGGGGCTGGCTTCGCCTGGCTAGCTTGTCCTGGCTCCCCATGGAGTGAGACCCTGTGTGGTTCAGGATTGTGAATGAACCCACTCATTCATTTATTTCCAATCAATGTCCTGGTGGTTCAGAGAATCTGCCTCCAAGGCGGGAGACTCAGGTTCGATCTCTGGGTTGGAAAATCCCCTGGAGGAGGGAAGGGCAACTTATTGCAGTATTGTCGCCTGAAAAATCCCATGGACAGAGGACCCTGGCAGACTACAGTCCACGGGGTCACAAACAGTCGAACAGGACTGAGTGACTTTCACTTTCACTGTTCACTCAACATCCCAGAAAGTGTACTAGGAACTTGAAATACGACTCCTAAATTTATGGAACGGATGAAAGCTGGACAATGGTCAGGAAAAGGTGATGAGGAAAGCTTTTGAGGGGGTGAGTTTCCTTCTGGATACTATAGACGACGCCTGGCTGTCTCCCTCCCAGAGAGAGCACACCTGCCCTTCCCACCAAGCCTCCTGGTCCCCCTGGGCATTCGGTGATGAGGCCAGGTCACCAGCAGGAGGCTCCCCCTCTCACACAGTGAGGGACCACTGCTCTCAGAGCACAGGCTTAGGTGGCATTCTGCCTTTGGTTCCCTGGGGGGTGAGCCCTCCATGTGACCCTGAGGACACCTGCCTGCTCCAGCCTTGGGGCCAGTGGGCAGGCCTCCCTGGGAACGTATTTTCAGCCTGGGGAGACTTGGCCTGCCTCCCTGTCGATGGGACACCCAGGCCCACGTTCGATGGGGAACAGGGGTACAAAGGCTGTTCCCAGGTCAGTGGAAGCAGCAGAGTGGCTGGGGTGCGAGGGGAGACCTTGAGGAGACTGGAAACGCTGGGGGTCCTGCCCAAGGCTTCCTCCAGGACAGGTGAGTGGCCAGAGATGAGCACACAAGATCAATCTCCTGCCTACTCAGGCAGGCTCAGGGTAGGACATCCCTGGGCAAGGGTCTCCCTCCAGGCAGCCCCGACAGCTCTGCCTAGGAAGCCAGGAGTCACTGTCGACCACCAGCAAGGATGCCTTTGGGCCCTGTGGGTCACTGGGCACCATTCTGTGTATGAGAACCTTTCAGCTGAAGAAAAGTTATTTTGTAAAAAATACTCAGGAAAAGAATTGAGCAAATCTTATCTGAGGTGCCAGGAGAAGCCCCAGCACAGGAAGTTGAAACACCTCTTTCTAGAACCTTCCATATGTGAGGTTCTCAGCTGCAATAGTGATGAGCTATTTATGCCCCATCCTGGCAATTGCAGAAAGGCAGCTACTGGATGGTGTCCCCCTCTGAAATCTCAGCCTCTCTTGTATTATGCTGAGCAGGTTGCAACAGGATCAGGGCAGCTGCCTCTCTTCACTCAATCACCAATACTCGGTTAAAAAAAAACTGCTTAAAACCGAGTTAATGTTCTTGTGGAAAACAAATGTCCAAGGAAAGATAAACAGCCATAGAGAGAACCTGCCTTCCTGGGGTGAAAACACATGATGGACAGCACAGTGGCTTGTACCCTGCGGCTGGCAGGGCCTGAGGAGCCCCACGTGGGGCGGAAGCCTTGGCCAGGGCGACAGGGTGCTTCACTTTTCAGTGCCTCAGGCACCACTTGTCCTCCTGGAAAGGAAGCAAAATTAGACCTATGACATGCCACTTGCAAACACTCCTTGAGGAATATTCAAGATGTGAGCATAAAAATAGACAAAATTTGACCGTGATGGATATTCCACCATCTGGGAAGCCTTTTAAAAAGGATACTCTACACAAACGAAAACTGCTTTAAAACAAAACCCTGAAGCTTTGAAGGAAAAGACAGACAGGACGACATAAACACGTGGAGTCTTTATTCCAAAGATGATCTGGGGAGAAATGATGATGGAAAGCTACTTACCCTAGAAGGCAGTTTGTTTCTTTAAGGGGTGAAAGTCTTAGAAAGCTGTAAGGAGAAGACAGACACTCCCAGGACGAGGAGCAAAGGGTTTGCAAAGGCAGTGACAATGTGGAAATCCGAAGGGCCAGAAACAGGCTGGGCTGGTCAGCCCTCCACAGCACCAGGTGTCACCAGGAAGAGGCGGAGCTAGAAACCAAGGGGACCAGGCTGCTCACAAGCTAAGAAAAGGGAATCCTTGCAGCCACTGAAGGCAGGCTTTCAGGATCCAGGGAGGCAGACCTCACCAGCAGCACACTCGCTACAAAGTGAGAACCAGACAGAGAAATGGACAGAACATGACCCCAGAATACTCCCTCCGGTGTCTGTGGTTTGTGCCTGATATTTCCAGTGAGGGGAAAGCTGAGGTCTGGGGAAAGAGCGGGGACCAGTGTGAGTGTCCTGGGGCAGCGGTGACCAAGGACCACAAACAAGGGATCAAAAGAAGCAAAGTTTGCCCTCCTCCACAGTTTGGAGGCCGGAAATCCAAAATCAAGGTGTCAGCAGGACTGCAGGGAAATATCCTTCCTTGTCTCTTCCAGCTTCTGGCGGCCCTGGCGGCCCTTGGCTTGTGGCCACATCCCTCCAGTCTGTGCCTCTGTCAGCTCCTGGCCTCTCCCTGTGTCTCTTTTTCACAAATTTCTCTCTTCTTATAAGAAAGCCAGGCACATTAGATTGGGACCCAGGCTGCCGTAATACGAACTCCTCTTTAATTATGGCTGCAAAGGCTCCATTTCCAAGGAAGGTCACCTTCACAGATTCTGGTGGATGTGTGTTTTGGGGCCGCCTTTCACCCTTGCCTGATGGATCAGTGGTAAAGAAAGTGCCTGCCAATGCAGGAGAGGCGAGTGTGATCCCTGAGTCGGGAAGATCCCCTAGAGAAGGCAATGGCAACCCACTCCAATATTCTTGCAAGGGAAATCCCATGGACAGAAGAGCCTGGTGGGCTGCAGTACATGGGGCTGCAGAGACTCAGACACGGTTTAGCGACTAAAGAACAACATTCACCCTAGTACACACAGTACAGAGGGCGAGAAGAGAGAGTCAGGAGTGGGCTGTCTAAGCTGATTCCACGCATGTAAAATCACATCCTTGTGGTGCACAGGACACGTGTCTCTCCAGTGACTTCTTTCTTCCTCAACTACAAATGCTGTACTTATGTAAGCAAAGAAGGCTGTCCTTCGATGGCAAATTAGGAATAGAAGCAAGTTTAGAAAATCAAGGGAAGCGGGAGACAGCAGCACCAGTCACAGCGGTCTGGGGGCTGAGACTGTCCCTCGCCATTCCATTCTCCTTGTTTGGCCCAGAGTCTCCTGGAGTCAGGACTGGGGCTCGTCACCAATGGCCTCCAGCTCCTGGAAGCAATTCCATCCACACTTTCCTTTGCTCCTGACCCTTCTGCCCAACACCCTGCAAAGTGAAAAGAAAAATCAGAGACTCGGAATTCAAAACCAAAGGGTACCAACTCCATGGCATTCTGAAAAAGGCAAAACTCTGGACACAGTAAAAAGATCAATGGTTGTCAGGGGTTGGGGGGAAGGATGGATGAATGGATGGAACACAGAGGATTTTTTGGACAGTGAAGCTACTTCTTGTTGTTGTTCAGTTGCTGAGTCACTTCCCATTCATTGTAACTCCATGGATTGTAACCCACCAAGCTCCTCTGTCCTGCACGATTTCCTGTGTTTGCTCACATTCATTCGGATGAATGGATGGAACACAGAGGATTTTTCAGGCAGTGAAGCTACTTCTTGTTGTTGTTCAGTTGCTGAGTCACTTCCCATTCTTTGTAACTCCATGGATTGTAACCCACCAGGCTCCTCTGTCCTGCACGATTTCCTGTGTTTGCTCAAATTCATGTCCCTTGAGTTGGAGATGCTATCTAACCTCATCCTCTCATCCTCTGTGTAGTACCTAATGGTAGCTACATGTCATTATGAAAAGTGAAAGTGTTAGTTGCTTAGTCATGTCTGAGTCTGTCCATGGAATTTCCCAGGAAAGACTCCTGGAGTTGGTTGCCATTCCCTACTCCAGAGGATCTCCCTGACCCAGGGATTGAACCCTCATCTCTGTGTCTCCTGCACTGGCAGGCAGATTCTTTATCACTGTGCCTTCTGGGAAACCCAAAGGTGAGTTTTACTGGATGCCAAAGCCCGAGATGAGCATTTGTTTCAGAGGAAATGAAAGTTCAGATTTCCGGACTGTAACTCACGAGTTCCACAGGAAGACTCTTTTTATTTTTTTTTATAAAAACATCTCTGGAGAGTGGACCAAGTGTCCCCAAATGCCAATCCTAAGAATGCAAGAGCGGAAGAGGGGCTGGGGGCATCCAAGGTGGTCTCAGGCTGGTGTCAGGTTCAAGTGGCCACACGAGATTCTGTGTGTCACGACCCGTGTCTACAGGACACATGGCTCAGGGCGTTTTGCATGTTTTATATAACATTCAAGATAACCCCAGCAATATAATTGGACTTGTCTCCCAGGGACCTGTTTCCTGTCTCATCTGTGTTTCTCATCTGTCTGACAGTGGTCCCACTGCAGACATTGTAAAGGTGTCGAGAAGGGTCCTGACACAGTTGGGTCAGGGAGGAGCTTGGGGACCCTCGCCCACCCTGGCCAGGGAGCAGCCCCTCTCACTGGCTTCTGATGGAGCCTAAGGGAACTCTGACTCATCAGCTTTCCTTCCTCCAGGGAGTATCCCCAAAACCAGTAAGGAGGACAAGGGACCCCTTAAACTCATCCACGTCTTGCTGGCCATGCTGACCTCAGCATCCCCTCTCCTCACTCCCAGGATGCTCTGGGTCCTCTGGCTTGTGGCCACCTTCAGGAGTGCTCAGAGTCAAGGTAAATCTCATGGTCCCAACCCTGCCAGGTGGGGCCCCAGCAGGGGCAAGCCAGGTGTGGGAGGAGAGACCTAGATCAGGCCAGGAGGGGCCCAGGCTCCAGGTAGTGCAAGTGACCCCAGGAAGGGCAATCAGTGGATGTCCTGAAGTCCAGCCATGACCCACACATGTGACTGTTCCCCCACACAGCCTGGGACAACCCCAACTGCACCAGCGGCGTGGTTTCTGTGCTGAAGGGCAAGCCAGCCACGATGAGCTGCAGCATCTCCAGTGCCTTCTCCCACATCAACATCTCCCTGAAAGCGAACCCCATGGCCCCCTGGAAGCTCATCTTCAGTGTAAAGGCCCCAGGAAACTTCTGCCAGGATGGATGGCAGCTCTGGATTTGGGAGGGTGAGGCATACCTAGTAACTGAAGAAGCCCAGGACACCCAGGCAGGGCAGTACAAGTGGAGTCTGAAGGGGCGCCAGAGAAATATCGCAATCACCACCCTGAATGTCTCAGGTGAGCTGAGCAGGGAGCAGGGGTTTGATCCCAAGAGCTTCTCTGTTTGGCTGGGGGTGCGGGGGAGCAACTAGGGAGGAGTGATTCCTGCCCACCTGAGGTGCCCAGAGCCACAGAGATGAGGCCTGAAGAGGATTTCCACCCTGCCCCACCCATGCCACATTTGTGCCCTCTCTGAGCTTCTCAGGGCAGCCCTGGCACATGTGCTGGTCACTGTCCCCGTCTGCTCAGGGAGCTGGCGCCTTCCCTCCCTAAACACCGCCTATCCCCCCACCCCCACCCCTTGCTTTGCTGCAAACTTGGAAAGTCACCGTAGCTCCCTACCCCCTCTTGCCTGTTCATAAGCAGTCAGAGTCACCCTGAGCGCTGGGGACAGGAAGCAGGGGTCCCACTTTGCCCTGGAGCAGGAACAGTGGGAGGGGCAGAGAAGGCACCCTTCAGCCTGGCCGAGCCCTGGGCAGGGAACCCAGTGAGGCCTTCATGATCTTCTGTATCCAGGGCTCATCTGATACCTGGGCCGGAGGGGCTGTGTCAGGGCAGGCCCTGGGCAGGCCCCCACCAACCTGCCCTGTGTCTCTTTGGCAGACCCTCAAGACCGGCTCCTCACACTTTCCCCAGGTAGGTGTTCCTATCTTCATCCTGGGCTACAGGAGGGGAGCCCCCAGAAAGCCCCCTCGGGTCTTCCCTCCCCAGACACCCTCACCCTCTGTGCCTGGAGCCCTGCCCATCCCATGTACCCATCCCCCGGCCACTCTCCCACCCATGGGCTTCCTAACCATTGGCGATGTCCCCCTCAAGGGTGCCCCCTAGGTGGTGGGGCTCCTGCACAGGTGAACAAAGAAGGAAGGGCCCGGCCCCTCCCCGCAGGCCTGGAGACGATGCTGCACAGTCTCCAGACTGATCCCAAGGACCCGAGCCACATCCAGGTGGTCTTCCCCATCCTCGCCCTGGTCGTCCTCTCCATCCTGCTGATCTGCATGCTGGCCTGGCGTCGAAGGCATGGTTTCCCACTCTCCAGACTCCAGCAGGTATGGGCCACTGTGCCTGGTCAGTGGGCTGGGGAGGGGATCTCACGTGGGGTCACCTCAGACCCAGCATAGACACTCTGCCCCATTGCCTTGTACCCACCAAGACCAGTGAGAGAGTGGGGAGCATTTGAGGTCCCAGAGAGCAGTGCCCCCCACCCAGAGGACCCCCGCCAGCAAATACAGTCCCAGTCCCAGAATGCAGATGCTCCACCCCAGACAGGCCACTGAGTCCACACCGTCCCTAGGACCCCCTGGGGGATGGCATGGGGGCTTCCTGCTCCTTCCAGGAGACCTAAGATGTGTGGACGGTGGATGTGTCTGCAGATGCACCTGCAGACAGAGTGTTGTCTGCAAGTGGCCTTCAAATCCCTCCCTCCCTCCTCTCCCCCCAGGTAAGCAGGCTCTGAGCCAGGAGTACCCAGCGCACAGCATTACGCAGAGCGGAAGCACCGTGGGGAAGACCAGGCCGAGGACTAGGAAGCTTGGCAACATCCTGGCCTCTCCCTAACGCACACGCCAAGGAGGGGTCCTTATTAGGTCCTAGGACCCAAAGTACAAAAATCTCAAGTCCAAAGCACTTGACCTAACAGGACCCTCCCCCTCCTCCACCCCACCGAGGCCAGGGCTCCTCCCCTGGGCAGGAGTGCCATGCTGCGGTCACCTGAGAGATGCCCCAGGATGGGGTCGTCGGCTGATCATGTCTTTGGACCATGAATAAGACCCTATTGGACCCTCTTTCTTTGGACCACGAATAAGAACCAGTTTGAGGGACCTTCCAGCCAGCAGCTGTGGAACCAAAATCAGGATATCAGTGGCCTGAGATGATGCATGGGGTCTCCTCCACCACCCCCAAAGGGCAGAGCAGCCCCTCTGGATGGGAGGCCGGACAGGTGGCTACTGGTGGAGTCTGTGTCCAACCTCCCTGGTCTTCCCCAGCCCTGGGGCTCCCCTCTCTGCCACCTGCCCCACTTGCTGCCCCTTCCTGTTCCCAAATGTATATCGAACCGTACCCCAAACTGTATATGCCAGATGTCTTTACAAGAAAAACTGTATAACTCCTATGAGTGTATCCACTGTTTCTTTTGGGGGGTGGGTGTCGGTAGGTCTTTTTTTCTTCCTTTTCTCTTTTGTTCTCTTATGATCTGATGACTGTCTTTAGTGCTGTGCTTGAATTCCTTTTTCTTCTGTGTGTATATCTATGATAATACACTTTTGGTTTGTCGTGACCATGAGACTCTGATACAGCAGTCTACATATACGTGCGTGACTGTTTTAAGCTGCTGATCTCTCCTTTCCAGTGCATTTCAAATATACTGGCTGCGTACTCTCCTCCTCTCGTGATTACTGGTTTTGCTATCTCGTCTGTGTGTGTGGATGGTTTCCTACTTTTAGTCTATGTTTGTCTTTACGGGTGAGCCCTCTTATTTCATCCTTTGCCTGTTTCTCATGGCCTTTTCTTTTCAGTATAGAGAAGTTCCTTTAAAGACAGAGCCGCTCAGATCTATAGAGTGAACTTTTGGACTCTGGGGGAGAGAGAGAGGGAAAGGGTGGGATGAGATGGGAGAAAGGCATTGAAACATGTATACTATCACGTAAGAAGCGAATCGCCAGTCGATGTCCGATGCAGGATGCTTGGGACTGGTGCAAGGAGAGGACCCAGAGAGATGGTATGGGGTGGGAGGTGGGAGGGGATTNGAACACGTGTACACCCGTGGTGGATTCTTGTTGATGTATGAAAAAACCAATACAGTATTGTGAAGTTATTAGCCTCCAATTAAAATAAATAAATAAAAAGATAGAGCTGGTTTGGTGGTTCATTTGAGTGTATTCTTAAAAGATACATATAAGGTGATAAAAGAAGAATTTTCTAGCAGTGCTACCTTCAGTGCTTTGCATAGCAAACGTCCACGTTGCTAATCCTCAGGATGAGTACACTAAACCGAGTAGCAAATCATCGAGTGAGCTGAGAAATGCAACTTTAAGTGAAGAAAATAAAAACCTGAAAGGAGCTGCTGTGAGTCTTACAAGCTAAAGTCCCAGCAAGGGCTTCCCTGGTGGTCCAGGGGTTGAGAATTCACCTTGCTAAGTAGCAAATCATCAAGTGAGCTGAGAAATGCATCTTTAAGTGAAGAAAATAAAAACCTGAAAGGAGCTGCTGTGAGTCTTACAAGCTAAAGTCCCAGCGAGGGCTTCCCTGGTGGTCCAGGGGTTGAGAATTCGCCTTGCAACGCAGGGGACGCGGGGTCGATCCCTGGCGAGGGAATTAAGATCCCAAGTGCTGTGAGGCAGCTAAGCCTACACGTCACAACCAGAGAGCCCATGAGACCCGACACACCCAATAAATAAATATTAAAAAAAAAAAAAAAAAAAAGGAGTCCAAATACACGCAGAAGGCCAGATATCTGGGAGTCCTCACTCACCAGGAAGCATCTCAGATGGGACACGGTGCACAGTGCCTGGCGACCGTCCCTAAAGGAGGGTAATGGCCCCAAACAGCTTTGCTGGCCCCCAGAGTCCAGGTCTAGAACTGACTGTATTTGCATCTCGCAGGTTAAAGAAAGGTTCATGCCAGAAATGCTGGGTTTGTTCCACCCCCTGGGCCAGGCCCCTAAGACACAGTGGGAATGGCACAGGGGACCACCATGCTTTGGGGGACGTGGAAATCTGTTCCATTTTGCCTAAAACAGACCAAAGGTGTTTTTGCTTTGAAAGTCATTCAAAGGTCATTTTCATATTGCTATTACAGTGGGACAGGCTCACATTAAGTCATTCAACCCCTGCACACCCAAGGCAAGAAGCCTAGAAAGAAGCACTATGTCTGGGTCTTTGATTTTAATTTTTGACTTGTTGCTTATCTGTATGTTCAAGGATTTCTCTAAAGGAAGTTTAGCTCTGAGTCCTTGCAGTGCCCTAGAGACCCCTCCCCCAGGCCCCCCCTTGCTCTTCCTCAGCCACACTGGCCCTCTTGCAGGCCCTCAGAAACCCCAGGCACTCTCTGGCCTTGGGGACCATGCGTGTGCTGATGCCTCTGCTTGCAACCCTGTTCCCAGATATGCCACCTGACCCTCTCTCACCTCCTCAGTCCTTTACTCCTGTGGCCCCTGAGGATTTGCACCCCTCTCCAACAGGTGCTGTGTGTCCTGCCACAGGTCTGCTCGTCCATCTCTGGAGTCGTCTCCAGGCCACGGGCCTCTCATCCATCTCACCCTCTGCCCCTGGCACTGGCGCTGGCACGTGCGGGTGCCCAGGGAGTGCTGGTGATGAACAAAGGCAGGACGAGGTTGGAATGGGGCATGTTTGAGAAGTCAGAGGCTTTTATTGCTTCCTGCCTAAAATTTTGCTAGGATCCTCTGGGCCTTTGGCAAGATTCTGCCCCTGAAATAGATACCCCCTCACACAAGAAGTGTCTGTAGGTAGGTGGACAGCCCTGCCAGGAGCGGTCACACAGCAAACCTAATCCACCCCCACGCCAAACCCCACCCAGGACCCCAAACCATCAGCACAGGAGCGTCCAGTCAGAGGAGGGAGTCTCCGGGGAGGAAATATCTTAGGGCTGCCTGGCCATGTGTGAGGCGCGCACACACCCGGCACACGCACGTGTGGCTTTGGGTCAACACTGGATGCTTGGCCCTCTAGCCCAAGGCTTCCAGGACACTGTCTTCCTCTTCCTGGTTTCCCAGAGTCTGTCTCTTCTTCAAGGACCTCCGAGCCCTCAGCATGGGTCTCCCTCTGCCCTGGAAGCTGCTCACCAGGACCCCAGTGCACCAACATACTGGATGATAGCCCAGCTGAGGGGTCTCCAGCCCTTGTACCCACAGGAAGGAGAACCATGAGCCACTCGGGCAGCCACATCCTGGGCACATGCCCTGGGCCTTTTCCTACGACCACACCCAGCCCCCAGGCTGCAGTGGTGACTGACTTGATACTCCAAGTTTCTGGACATAAATCAGGTCCCAGCAGAAAGTGAACCAGAAGACTGGGGCATCTGGAAGCTGACCTCCATCCCCACCTGGGGACCCCCTTGTCTTTCTCCCGGTCTTGCCCCTGCCCATTCTTGCCCTCCTTTCTCCTCTCCCTGGTGTGCAACCTGGGCAGAGGGCCAGGATCGCAGATCTACATGTGAGTGCTCAGACTTAAGAGATGGGGAGGAGCGCTGCCCCTCCCAGCCTCACGTGCAGCACGTCCCCTCGCTCATGGTACCACCTCCAGCACGTCTTCCTGGAGGGCTCAACCGCCCGTCACTGTGTGCAGCCCCCCTGCCTACCTCCTGCTCCATCTTGCTCCCACCGCGCCTGAAAGTGGCACCTGGGAGGTGGTGGTGGCACGCAGTTGGGCGCTACAGACAGGAAGAACCGTGACAGCCCAGTGAGAGGGGCCCCTGCTCTTCCTCCTGCAGTGAGCATGGTTGGGCTCCTGGGGGTCCTGCTGTTCCCCTTGCTCCAGGCCAACCGAGGTAAGGCTTCCCGACTCTCCATTACCCCATCCCCCACCACACCACCCCAGCAGGCTTAGCGCTTCCACTCAGCCACGTTGCAACCCTCCCCTCCCCACCTCAGACTCTCTTTCCGGGGAAGGGGGTGATCTCTGGTGACTGTGAGGGAGATCTTCCCTTGCGGCCCTGGCAGTCCCTGCCGGGGATCAGGTCCAGCCTTAGACACTTGGACCCAAAACCATGGGCGTCAAGATGTTGCTGATGTCTGGGTGCAGAGTCTCTGTGATTGAAACTCTTCTTTCTCTTTATCTGAATTTTCTCCTACAACCATCAAGGCTGTCTTTGTCCTGAGAAAACATTGTCCTTCTGCTTGCCTTTTGTGCAAAGTTCTGCAGTGAGAATGAGACCTTAGCTCCGTAAAGTGGGATGGGGAACTTGGCGGACACAATTCTTGTGTCCCCTCCCTCCAAAAAGAGCTGCAGAATTTAGTTTCTGGAGAAGTCGATGTTTGGATTAAGTTTGCACCTGGAAGCTGGCCCTGCTGGGCCCCGCTAGGCAGATGAGGGAAATTTTGGAGTGTCTCAGGATCAAGCCAGGATGTGCCCACCCCATGGAGCTACTGGCTTCAGGTGCCTGGAAATGGTGGGAAAACTGAGGCAGTTGATGTTAAAAGAAACAGGGAGAGAAGACAGTGCCCCTGGCTCTTGCGGGAACTGACATTTAAGAGGGGGAGAAGGTGTAGAACCGGAAAGAGTGGTTGGAGGTCTGAGTGCTTTGGAAGGAAGAGGCCCTATGTCTGACTTCCCCTGCCCCTCGGGGTGGGGAGAGGTCACAAATGGCCTGGCCCTCTGGGATCCCTCTGGAACTTGAGGACAGCCCAGGGTGCTGCATCATGTGCCGCTTGCTCCAAGGCTTCCAAAAGTTGCCTCATTCTTGGTGACATGTCAACAGTGGACTGTCCCTGGGCACCTCTGCCCTGCCGCCATCCCCTGCACAGAGATGGGTCCCTGCCCTTCTGGCCAGACCAGTGGTGATGGTGGTGGGTCCTCCTTGCAGAGGTGTGGCAGTGCCCCCGCAAAACGATCGCTTTAGAGGGGGACTCCGTCAACATCACCTGCTCCACCCCGGGGACCCTGCATGGCATCTACCTGAAACAAACGTGGCCGAGCATCAGCGATGTGATTTACTATGAAGATGGGTTGGAGCCCACTGTGGACCCGCGGTTCCAAGGCCGCATTGCCTACTCAGGGCTGCAAAGCAACCTGACCATCAGCTTGTACCACCTGCAGTTGGCCGACAGCGGCGGCTACACCTGCGTGGCCATCATGGATGATAAGATCTTTGGTCCTGGCACCTTGGTCATGGTGACAGGTAGGGAGTGTGCCAGCCCCGGGACCTCTACACCTGCCACTCGCCAGCCTGGGCGCCATCTGCCCCTGTGTGGGAACCTTCCCTCTAAGTTTGCTTGAGTTACTCCTTCCAACATGAGCCCAACTCCTCTAGGAAGCCTCCTGGATTCCCCCCCACCCCCCATACACACTCCAAAGCCCCACCCTGCCCTGAACCGCAGAGTTTCCCAGGGACTCTCTCACCTGCCGAATGCCTCTCTCCATTCCTTCTTCCCAGACCAACTGCCCCAGGCAGCAAACACATGCCAGGAGTCTAGGCTGATACACTTTGCCCTCCCCACGGCCCTGGCTGTGGGCTTCTTCCTCGTCGGACTGGGACTGGGAGCAGTGTGTGTGCTGAAAAGAACACAGGTCAGTATGAACCCTCAGGTGTCACCAGTGTCCCTAGAGGCCCACTCCTCTCAGAGAGCATGACGGGAAGGAGAGTGGGTAAGCCCCAGGGATCTGGCCACATGGGAAACCCCAGCACCCACTCACTCCTTCTGTCAGGGGTCCTGGGAGCTTAGAGGGTTTGGATGGTGAGGCCCAAGGTGAGAGGAAGCCCAAGAACTGGAACCACCTGCAGGGATGATCGTGGTGCTAGGAACACAGGTCCTGGTCAGCTATTTAAGGGGGATTAGTGAGGTTGAGGGTGGCTCAGAGGGTAAAGAATCTGCCTGCAGTGCAGCAGACCCGAGTTTGAGCCCTGGGTCAGGAAGATCCCCTGGAGAAGGGAATGGCTACTCACTCCAGTTTTCTGGCCTGGAGAATCCACATGGACAGTGGAGCCTGGTGGGCTACAGTTCCTATGGTTGCAAAGAGGTAGACACGACTGAGTGACTAATACTTTTCACAGAGGGTTCCAGAGAGATCCTTTCAGAGAACATGGGCATGCTGCATGTGACTGTGAAAGTGTGCACACATGTACATATGTGTGCATGCGTGCATGAGTGAGGCCTGTGAGCTTGTGAAAACCACGTGCAATCGTGTGCTGGAGATGGGAGAGGAGGGGCCAACAGAAACAGGGGCCAGGAAGTGGTCAGCTCACCCCTGGTCCTTCAGCTTTCGCCCCTGCCTTCGCCCAGCACCTCCAGCTCTGCATCCCCAGAGAGCCAGGCCCCCTCCCTGTCCAGGGCCAGGGTGCAAGGTCAGTTCCACCTTCCACATCCCCACCACTGCACCCGGGGCCCTGACTCTGCCCACCTCACCCAGGCCTGGGCAGTGCTGGAGAACTGAGGGGCTGGCCGAGGACCCTCCTAGAACAGCTTCATGCAAGTCCCCAAATCTATTATAAAAGCTTCCTGAGGGGAAATGCCTTGAAGACAGAGGGTGCTCCTGAGCGAGCTGCCCCAGTGGGAAACAGCAGGCTTTCTTTCAGATCCAGAAACTCTGCTGTGCGAAGGATAAGAGCCCAGAGTATGTGATCTATGAGGACATGTCCCACAGCCGCTGTAACACCATGTCCATCCCCAACCAGTACCAGTGAGCCCGGCAGGACCCCAGGCCTCCCTCTGTCCAGCAGAGCTCTGGGCCAACCATCCACCCAGAACGAACACACAGGCAGCTCCCCACAGCAATCAGGCTCCCACAGCCTCCTCCAGGAAGCCCTCCTTGCCTGCCTCCCACCCTTGAGGCTGCTCCTGGCACCTTGGAACCACTGGGAAGGAAACTTCTGTGTCCCACGGCTACCCTTGCATGGCAGAAGAGGCTGCTCTGCAGGATGGACTTGCCTTGGGGCAGTGGCCAAATCGGGGGCTGGGAGCTGAACTCTGACCCCAGTCAAGACTTGCCAGAAATAAAGGACTTCTCTTTCCTTTTCAACTCCAATGTCTATTTCTCAGCCAGTTCAGAGTCGAGGTGGGGAGGCTTGCCTGACACCTTCTCTGGCGTCACTGAGGATTTCTGCAGCTTAAAGGATTCTGTGTGAGATTTTCAGGAAGGAGGGAGGGGCCAGGGGACACAGACTCACTCCAGTTCCTGTTATGGGTGCTGCTGCTGCTGTTGCTAAGTCGCTTCAGTCGTGACCAACTCTGTGCGACCCCACAGATGGCAGCCCACCAGGCTTCCGCGTCCCTGGGATTCTCCAGGCAAGAACACTGGAGTGGGTTGCTATTTCCTTCTCCAATGCATGAAAGTGAAAAGTGAAAGTGAAGTTGCTCAGTCGTGTCTGACTCGTAGTGACCCCATGGACTGCAGCCCACCAGGCTCCTCCATCCATGGGATTTTCCAGGCCAGAGTACTGGAGTGGGGTGCCATTGCCTTCTCCGTGTTATGGCTGAGAAGGTGCAAATCAACCGGAGCCCTCCCAGCCTCGCTGGCCTCCACCGCAGGGTGAGTTGCGGACGGCGGAAGGGGAGCAGTGATCTGAGAGTCTTAACAAAGCTGCTGGGCTCTTAAGTGGGCTGCTCCCAGCGTGCGCTCATGCTGCGGTGTGACGGGAACTGGGGAACCGACCTTGGGGAAACAAATGCACCCAGTATGGGTGTGAACTGTAGCTGCATCCTCCTGGACCTGGGGCCAAGAACTGGTAGACCATGCTGCCCACCAACCGAAATGAGAAAGCCCTTCATCCACTGGGTTTGCAAAGATTAAAATGTCTTTAAGTAATGACATTCCTTTTAGCTGGAATTGAGTCTTGGGGACATGATCTTTGGTCACAGAAACAAGATTACAGTGATAACCATGGCAGTGTTGCTTTCAACAACAAAACCAGCCACTGAGAAACTCCCTAGGTGTCCAAATAAGAGAACTGCTCTACTGATTATGATGCGCACACACAGCAAGCGCTAAAAAGACCCCATGAAGAGCGAAACATCATGCTAGGACCTTTGAGAGATGCCGTAAGGATACAAGCTGGTGCAGAGTATATGTGTGACCCCACTTTTATAAAGTACAGACGGGTGTTTGTGGTTGTTTAAATGCCTGACAGCACCATTACGTCTACACGGATGAAATAATGGAAGCACAGAAGAGGCGGTTCTGTCTGGCTGTGGGGTGTGTGTCACCGAGAGAGGGAGTCACTGGGACACACTGGGTTTGGGATGCGCAGCTTGGGGTGTGATCTCAACAGCTCTTGTGGAGGGTACCAGGACCTGCAGCTGGGACCCAGATGGGGAGGCAGAGACAAGGAACACAGCACCACTGTGTCCCAGGGGCCCGAGGAAAGGCAGGCCGCCCTACTGAGCCAAGTGCGGCAAGTGTTCACCTGTTACCTGCTGACTTCTGGTCCCCGCTCCTGACCAGTCAGCAGCATGTCACTGGGCAAGTCCTGCCCCTCTGGGACTCAGTTTTCCCATCTGTAAATTAGGGGAGTGGGTCCATGCTCCCTTCAAGAGCTGGGTTCAGGACTTCCCTGGGGGTCCAGTGGCTAAGACTCCATGCCCCTAATGTAGGAGGCCCAGGTTCAGTTCTTGGCCAGGGAACTAGATCCCACATGCTATTGTCTAAAGATGCCACATGCCACAAGGAAGATCAAAGATCCTGAGTGCTGCGACTAAGACCTGGCACAGCCAAATAAATAATAATAATAATTTACAAAGAGCTGGACTCTGTGGTTTCCCAGTCACAATGAGTGCCCTTTCCACTGCCCCCACCCTCAGCTCTCACCGTAGCTTTAGCCTCTTCCCAGCTCCTGAGACAAAAGCAGACAGCACCATCAGCCCATCAGCCCACCTCCAGAGGCCCTTGTCATCGGACGCATCTCTCCACCCGTCTCCACCCCAGTGACCAGGGGTCGTGCCACCTCCATCCTCTTCCCCACCCCCCATACACACTCCAAAGCCCCACCCTGCCCTGAACCGCAGAGTTTCCCAGGGACTCTCTCACCTGCCGAATGCCTCTCTCCATTCCTTCTTCCCAGACCAACTGCCCCAGGCAGCAAACACATGCCAGGAGTCTAGGCTGATACACTTTGCCCTCCCCACGGCCCTGGCTGTGGGCTTCTTCCTCGTCGGACTGGGACTGGGAGCAGTGTGTGTGCTGAAAAGAACACAGGTCAGTATGAACCCTCAGGTGTCACCAGTGTCCCTAGAGGCCCACTCCTCTCAGAGAGCATGACGGGAAGGAGAGTGGGTAAGCCCCAGGGATCTGGCCACATGGGAAACCCCAGCACCCACTCACTCCTTCTGTCAGGGGTCCTGGGAGCTTAGAGGGTTTGGATGGTGAGGCCCAAGGTGAGAGGAAGCCCAAGAACTGGAACCACCTGCAGGGATGATCGTGGTGCTAGGAACACAGGTCCTGGTCAGCTATTTAAGGGGGATTAGTGAGGTTGAGGGTGGCTCAGAGGGTAAAGAATCTGCCTGCAGTGCAGCAGACCCGAGTTTGAGCCCTGGGTCAGGAAGATCCCCTGGAGAAGGGAATGGCTACTCACTCCAGTTTTCTGGCCTGGAGAATCCACATGGACAGTGGAGCCTGGTGGGCTACAGTTCCTATGGTTGCAAAGAGGTAGACACGACTGAGTGACTAATACTTTTCACAGAGGGTTCCAGAGAGATCCTTTCAGAGAACATGGGCATGCTGCATGTGACTGTGAAAGTGTGCACACATGTACATATGTGTGCATGCGTGCATGAGTGAGGCCTGTGAGCTTGTGAAAACCACGTGCAATCGTGTGCTGGAGATGGGAGAGGAGGGGCCAACAGAAACAGGGGCCAGGAAGTGGTCAGCTCACCCCTGGTCCTTCAGCTTTCGCCCCTGCCTTCGCCCAGCACCTCCAGCTCTGCATCCCCAGAGAGCCAGGCCCCCTCCCTGTCCAGGGCCAGGGTGCAAGGTCAGTTCCACCTTCCACATCCCCACCACTGCACCCGGGGCCCTGACTCTGCCCACCTCACCCAGGCCTGGGCAGTGCTGGAGAACTGAGGGGCTGGCCGAGGACCCTCCTAGAACAGCTTCATGCAAGTCCCCAAATCTATTATAAAAGCTTCCTGAGGGGAAATGCCTTGAAGACAGAGGGTGCTCCTGAGCGAGCTGCCCCAGTGGGAAACAGCAGGCTTTCTTTCAGATCCAGAAACTCTGCTGTGCGAAGGATAAGAGCCCAGAGTATGTGATCTATGAGGACATGTCCCACAGCCGCTGTAACACCATGTCCATCCCCAACCAGTACCAGTGAGCCCGGCAGGACCCCAGGCCTCCCTCTGTCCAGCAGAGCTCTGGGCCAACCATCCACCCAGAACGAACACACAGGCAGCTCCCCACAGCAATCAGGCTCCCACAGCCTCCTCCAGGAAGCCCTCCTTGCCTGCCTCCCACCCTTGAGGCTGCTCCTGGCACCTTGGAACCACTGGGAAGGAAACTTCTGTGTCCCACGGCTACCCTTGCATGGCAGAAGAGGCTGCTCTGCAGGATGGACTTGCCTTGGGGCAGTGGCCAAATCGGGGGCTGGGAGCTGAACTCTGACCCCAGTCAAGACTTGCCAGAAATAAAGGACTTCTCTTTCCTTTTCAACTCCAATGTCTATTTCTCAGCCAGTTCAGAGTCGAGGTGGGGAGGCTTGCCTGACACCTTCTCTGGCGTCACTGAGGATTTCTGCAGCTTAAAGGATTCTGTGTGAGATTTTCAGGAAGGAGGGAGGGGCCAGGGGACACAGACTCACTCCAGTTCCTGTTATGGGTGCTGCTGCTGCTGTTGCTAAGTCGCTTCAGTCGTGACCAACTCTGTGCGACCCCACAGATGGCAGCCCACCAGGCTTCCGCGTCCCTGGGATTCTCCAGGCAAGAACACTGGAGTGGGTTGCTATTTCCTTCTCCAATGCATGAAAGTGAAAAGTGAAAGTGAAGTTGCTCAGTCGTGTCTGACTCGTAGTGACCCCATGGACTGCAGCCCACCAGGCTCCTCCATCCATGGGATTTTCCAGGCCAGAGTACTGGAGTGGGGTGCCATTGCCTTCTCCGTGTTATGGCTGAGAAGGTGCAAATCAACCGGAGCCCTCCCAGCCTCGCTGGCCTCCACCGCAGGGTGAGTTGCGGACGGCGGAAGGGGAGCAGTGATCTGAGAGTCTTAACAAAGCTGCTGGGCTCTTAAGTGGGCTGCTCCCAGCGTGCGCTCATGCTGCGGTGTGACGGGAACTGGGGAACCGACCTTGGGGAAACAAATGCACCCAGTATGGGTGTGAACTGTAGCTGCATCCTCCTGGACCTGGGGCCAAGAACTGGTAGACCATGCTGCCCACCAACCGAAATGAGAAAGCCCTTCATCCACTGGGTTTGCAAAGATTAAAATGTCTTTAAGTAATGACATTCCTTTTAGCTGGAATTGAGTCTTGGGGACATGATCTTTGGTCACAGAAACAAGATTACAGTGATAACCATGGCAGTGTTGCTTTCAACAACAAAACCAGCCACTGAGAAACTCCCTAGGTGTCCAAATAAGAGAACTGCTCTACTGATTATGATGCGCACACACAGCAAGCGCTAAAAAGACCCCATGAAGAGCGAAACATCATGCTAGGACCTTTGAGAGATGCCGTAAGGATACAAGCTGGTGCAGAGTATATGTGTGACCCCACTTTTATAAAGTACAGACGGGTGTTTGTGGTTGTTTAAATGCCTGACAGCACCATTACGTCTACACGGATGAAATAATGGAAGCACAGAAGAGGCGGTTCTGTCTGGCTGTGGGGTGTGTGTCACCGAGAGAGGGAGTCACTGGGACACACTGGGTTTGGGATGCGCAGCTTGGGGTGTGATCTCAACAGCTCTTGTGGAGGGTACCAGGACCTGCAGCTGGGACCCAGATGGGGAGGCAGAGACAAGGAACACAGCACCACTGTGTCCCAGGGGCCCGAGGAAAGGCAGGCCGCCCTACTGAGCCAAGTGCGGCAAGTGTTCACCTGTTACCTGCTGACTTCTGGTCCCCGCTCCTGACCAGTCAGCAGCATGTCACTGGGCAAGTCCTGCCCCTCTGGGACTCAGTTTTCCCATCTGTAAATTAGGGGAGTGGGTCCATGCTCCCTTCAAGAGCTGGGTTCAGGACTTCCCTGGGGGTCCAGTGGCTAAGACTCCATGCCCCTAATGTAGGAGGCCCAGGTTCAGTTCTTGGCCAGGGAACTAGATCCCACATGCTATTGTCTAAAGATGCCACATGCCACAAGGAAGATCAAAGATCCTGAGTGCTGCGACTAAGACCTGGCACAGCCAAATAAATAATAATAATAATTTACAAAGAGCTGGACTCTGTGGTTTCCCAGTCACAATGAGTGCCCTTTCCACTGCCCCCACCCTCAGCTCTCACCGTAGCTTTAGCCTCTTCCCAGCTCCTGAGACAAAAGCAGACAGCACCATCAGCCCATCAGCCCACCTCCAGAGGCCCTTGTCATCGGACGCATCTCTCCACCCGTCTCCACCCCAGTGACCAGGGGTCGTGCCACCTCCATCCTCTGCCCTTCCTTGTGGTCTGTGCTGGGGGTCATGCTGCCCACCGTCCTCCCCTCACATGATCACCCTTAACTGTCTGCTTCTCTGTCTTTTCTAGGGAGGGCAGGGCTGAGTCCCTCCTCCATGTGCCCCCGGCCCCACATCGAGCCCATGCTTGCTGGATGTGTTACATACACGTAAGCACGTTGGCATTTAAATGCTGCTGGCTTTGTTTCTGTTGTGACAGACAGCCTGAGTGCACTCTGGGTCTTGGTTCTCCCACATCTACCCCTGGGCCTCGATTTCCTCAGTGTGAAATGGGGGCAGGGAATTCCCTGGCAGTCCAGTGGTTGGAATTTTGTACTTTCACGGCCAAAGGCCCAGGTTCGACCCCTGGTCAGGGAACTAGGATCCCGGAAGCTGCATAGTGTGGCCAATAAATAAATGAATAAAATAGGAGGGCAGGGTCTGCTCTGCCTGCGGGTGGGGGGCCATGAGGACTGAGACCTCTCGGGTCAGCCCTCAAAGTAGCCTCTGTACAGCAAATGCTCCACCACCTGTGCAGGTATGGGCTGAGCCCCTGGAAGCTGGAGGCAAAGGCCTCGACTGCAGGCAGCAGCCCCCATCCTCAGACTGAAGCTCTGGGGGTTCCAATGCGGGGCTTCTGGAATTGGAGAAACAGAGTTCAGCTTGGCCCAGGCTGGCCTAGCACTGGGGATAGCAATGGAAACATGGCCTCTAGGCACTGGCTCCTCCCCCCTCGGGCCCCCAAAGCCCGAGCATGGCCACTGACCATCCTGACACAGGGGCTGGCCAGGGACTGCAGCCAGTGGGGAGGGGCTGGCACGGTGGGCAGTGGCGTTGGAGTGGAGGGTCTCCGCTGGCCCAGGAGTGCCCTCCTTCCACTTCAGGTTGGCCTGCCCCAAAACCCTGGGCTAAAATCTCAAATTAAAAGAAAGTCTCAAATTGTATTTAAAAGAAAAGATTCAACACTATATTTTCTTCAAAGAGCCACAGGACACCTTTGGGACAAAAAGTATGGAAAACATATAAAGAGCAAACATGAACTACAAGAAAGCCAGAGTTATTGATTCTACTTTCTGACAAAACGGTACTGCTACAAAGCAGCAACCAAACAAAAGCATAACCAACATGCACCCGTGATTCTAAAATTAGCAGAATAGGTACGAACAGGAAGGACATAACCGCTGGGAGAAATAGACAGATCAACCACTTATACCTGAGATTTCAAAACACCCCTTCAGATGTGAATTATGTTGGTAGTTAACGTGAAATCCCACACTCATCAAACAGAAAACCGACATGACGGCATGGCATATGAAAAGCTTTGAAAAACGATCATTTACTGTCAAGAGGAGCTGAGCTAAAACATAACAGAATGAAGTCTGCAGACTCAACACTGTTGACATGAGTGACAAATATTAACCATACAAAACAGCAACACACGTTTTATCCTAACTAGACGTTCCCATGAGAAATCAGCCCTGAGCTTCTGAGGAGGGCAGGGGCCAGGTTGTGAGTTATCCTGGATGATCTGGGAGGGGTCTCTGACAGGGACCCAGCCTGAAGGCCGTGTGGCCAGCCCCAAGATCCACCCCGGGCTCACCCTAGAGTGTGGCAGGGAAGCTCACTCCAAGGTTTAGGCAGCACGTGCAGCCCAGAGGAGCCAGAGCTTATGCATACCAAGAGGGACTCTCTAAGGAAACCAACATGAAAGCACCAGTACAAAACCAGAGACAGAAGCAAATGCTTATTTGAAACAAGGAAAGAAATCACAAATTGTATAAATCATCCAAAATATCCAGGAAGTTAACAATCTTTTTAAATTAACTGACACCGCTGACCATTCTTTTTTTTTTTTTTTTTGGCTGCATAATTTTACTGTCTCCTCTTTGGTGGCCTCTTCAAATGACCATGAAAGAACACAGAGAAATATCATCCTTATGAAAGCACAAGGCTGGCCAGGACGAGATGTTCATGAGGGATCAGGATGTGCTTGGCCAGCTGGGGATGTGAAACAAGTGCCTTGGCTCCCTACAAACACAGGAATTTCAGAAAATTCTACTTTTCAAGAGTCTTACACAAAAAGAGAAACGGGTGGGGGCGGAGGAGGGGTGCAGTTATAATTGTGCCTGACTGCGTCATGGGAAGCAGTCCTGGAAGTGAAATGTGTGTTGACCAGCGCGGACAAGTACCACGGCCTCTGCCAACAATCTCCCAGTTTATACACCTCACCTGACGCTGCCAGGCACCGAAGGACACGGGTCCCTTTCATCCACTCCTTGATCCACACGTCTCACACCTTCCTGTCATGAAGCCAGAGAGCCTGCCCAGAGCAGGGGGCCTGCACGGAAGAAATCTGTAACTGGAGGCTGTAATGAATTACAAATATAATTGTTTAAAACAACAGCAATTAATTTTTTCACAATTAAGGAGGCCAGAAGTTCAAAACCAAAGTAGGGTTGGTTCTTCCTGGAGGCTCCGAGGGAGAATCTCCCCCAGGCTTCTTCCAGCTCCTGGTGGCGCCGAAGATGTGTGCTTCCTGGGCTTGTGGGTGCATCTCTCTGCCCCTGTCACCACATGGCCTTCTCCCAGTATTCAAAATTGTCTATCCTTATAAGGACATCAATCGTATTGAGATTAAGGCCAGTCAGGATGGTCTCATCCTAACTTGACTACATCTGCAAAGACTCTGTCTCCAAATCAGGTTCCATTCACAGGTCCCTGGTGGACGAGAATTTGGGGGAGTACCATTCACCCTCAGCCATAAAGAACCTGCCTGCAATGCAGGAGCTGCAGAAGAGGTGGGTTCGATCACTTAGGTCAGGAAGGTCCCCTGGAGGAGAGCACGGCAACGCACTTCAGTATTCTTGCCTGGAGAATCCCATGGACAGAAGAACCTGGTGGGCTATAGTCCATGGGGTCACAAAGAGTCAGACCCAACTGAATCAACTTAGCACACACGTATTCACCCTCAGTGCTCCATTCCTCTCCCAGATAGATAGCAAAATCTTCATCAATCTTAGAGCCACTGCACACCCATAAATGGACCTCCCAAACCAACTAAATGTATCATCAGGTCAATTTCCTCTTACCAGGCCTCAGAGACGCTCTGGGCCAGACTGAGGCCGCCTGATGCACAAGCAGACTGGAGGGAGGCGGGGTCTGGATCACTGCGGTCACACATCTGCACCCAGCTTCATATCACACGCGACGCTCCAGGCCTTGGGAGCGTCTGAGGCCTGACTGTCAGACCACATAGCAAAAGCCGCCTGGACCCACAGGCTAGTTTGTTTCCAGGAGATGGTGTCCACCCTGAGTTCTAGCTCAAACCACCTATGCACAACTTCTAGACACCATAGACACACAACTTCTAGACACATGGCTATTTCTGTATGGCAGGTGAGATGGGGCCCAGATACTTGAAGGGCAGCATGGATCCCAGATCAAAGACCCACCTCAGCCCCACAACCTGAAGCTTCCTTGAGGGTCTGCTATGGGCCTCTCAACCATCAGGACTGAGACCACCACAAGCCCTTACCTTACTGTGGAACTCTCCAGCCCTGCCACATCCACATTGCTGTGGGGTCAGCTCTGGGCTCTCTGAGGAGGGGAATACCCAATTCAGGGTCAGTGGGTGCTTGGCCTGAAGAACACACCGGGCTGTGCCTGAGTGATGTAACCACTTTGGGGTCCAAAGGCAGAACCAGGGAAGTTTTTGTTCTTCTTACTGAACAGTTTTCATGTCCATGCAACAAATACTGACCGAGTAGCCATTCTGCACGGGGTGCAGATCTAGGCCCTGTGGGTACACCGGTAAAGCAGGGCCCAGCCCCCAAGGAGCCGGCACTCCCAGGAGCCAGGAGAGAGATCTGGAAAGAAGCACTTGGGCGCAGGTAAGAGAAACAGCGTGAGGGGCTTCAGAGAGCTGGGGCCAGGGTGGGCTGCAAGGCTTCACAGGACCAGCTTGGGGACACCTGGGGACCACGCCACAAGAGGGACAGAAGGGCCTCAGCCTGACAGCAGGCTGAGGGTCAGGGCTATAGACAAGTCCATCTGCTGCTCTCACTGTCCCCATGGAGAACACAGGTCTCTACGGGCCTGAGCAAGGGGGAGGGCTAAATATGAGGAGCCAGGCACAGAGATGCACAGCCACCGAAATGTCAGTGTACCCACAGGCACCTGTCAGCCACATCAGCAGAGGCTGTGGTTGCCACGACAGGGGCTTCTCTCGGGGCCACAGGAAGGAGAGGCAAGGCCTGCAGTTCCCCTCACCAAATTCTCACCCCCCCCATACCACAGGCCTCAC
>SJYR01000076.1:579844-593207 GCA_006410655.1 Kobus ellipsiprymnus | reverse complement strand
TGTCTGGTGCCTGTATCCTGGCAACTATCTTTCACACCTAAACCCAGGAACCTGCGACTAATAAAATGAGCCCTGCCCCCGCCACCCTGGCAAATGAAAACCACAGCCTCAACATGGTCCAGGGACACTTGGGCACCCTGTCCTGTCCCCCTGCCCCCACCCAGCTACTGGTGCAGCCACAGTCCTGGCGGGCCCAGGCCCAACCCCCATGCCCGCCTCACTGGGTCCCACCCCACCTCCTCTGGAGCCCTTGGCCAGCGCTCTCCACCTGTCTCTGGCTTCTGGGTGCTTCTTCACCCTCCTTCCCTCCCCTCTGCCTCTTCCCCTTCCCTCGTCTTCTTGGGTCCCCCTCCTCCCTCCCCTCTTCCTCCTTCCCCTCCTCAGGTTCCGACCACTCTGTTTCCTGGTGGATGGTGTCCAGGGCCTCCTGAGCCTCCCTGGTCTCCCTGGGGATGGATGACCGTGGGCAGGTGGCCTGTCTTCTCAGGCTGGGGCTCCCACAGATCCTCAGACCTGCCCCCCAACACACGCATGGCCTCTGCTTCTCTCAGGCTCAAGCCCTGGGCTTCAGGCATTTCAGTTCTCAAAAGGCCACAGTCTGCCTCCCCAAAAGTGACTAAACCAAGTCAGGGTGGGTGACTGGCCCCCTGAGTCCCCACTTCTGACAGATGGCCCAGGAAGGAGGGCTCCTTGCAGGTTGTTACAAAGCTCAGGTTCTGCCGCTCGCCACTCAAAAGCCAATAATTCAGGAGGCAAGTATCAGTAGAGAGGAAAGTCGCTTTACTCACAAAAGCTGGCGATCTGGGGGGAAGGTGGGCTCATGTACGGAGACCACATCTGCAGATTCTGCTCCGACAGGACAGTTTCCATTTTTATTATTTTATTTTTATTGTTTTCACACCAAAAATATTTTGTACTGGGGTATAGCTGATCAGGAAGAAGGCGATGGCACCCCACTCCAGTACTCTTGCCTGGAAACTCCCATGGACGGAGGAGCCTGGTGGGCTGCAGTCCGTGGTGTTGCTAAGAGTCGGACACGACTGAGCAACTTCACTTTCACTTTTCACTTTCATGCCTTGGAGAAGGAAATGGCAACCCACTCCAGTGTTCTTGCCTGGAGAATCCCAGGGCCGGGGGAGCCTGGTGGGCTGCCATCTATGGGGTCGCACAGAGTCGGTCCCGACTGAAGTGATTCAGCAGCATAGCCGATCAGCCCTGACAGTTTTTAACGGGGAAGAAAGGGAAAGAATCTCAGTGAATCACTGAGGCAGGAAGCTGGGTGCCATATCATTCTCCTTTGCGTGCACTGGCTGCCTCTCTCTTTCGATGTTATCTTGCCTTTGTGATCTGCCTGCAGGATTGTGAGAGCTGGTCATTTTTTAACTCCTCAGTTCTTCATTTTTACTTCTTTTTTCTAGGAAACAAATCAACAGATTAGGTAAGACATGGTGTGCATTCAGGAGAGCATAAGCCAAGAGTTAGCTTAAGTTACCTAGTAATCTTGTTCCTAGAATTAGTCTTTATAGGTTGGAAGGGAACAAAAACAGGCAAATAGGAAATGAGGCAAAAGAGCTGCTTTCAATTCCCCACTGTCAAACATCATTCCATTTCTATAGAATTATGGGTGAAGTTCTATCTTCTGTAACTTCATGCTGATATAAGGCACCATATTCCTAAGAGTGGACGATGTCAACTTGGGCCTATAGCATCTCTTTGCTGACAATTTTAGGACTGCCTGCTTATATATATGGGCAGAGCGAGCTACAATTATTTTGATGCCCGCAAAAGGTGTAGATTATTATGAGAAAAAACGTTAATCCCATTCTCTTGAGGATAGTTCTTGGAACTGTGATAGCCATAGATTCAGTGGGTTTCCCTGGTGGCTCAGAGGGTAAAGAATCTGCCTGCAATGCAGGAGACCCAGGTTCAATACCTGGGTTGGGAAGATGCCCTGAGAAGGGAATGGCAACCCCCTCCAGTATTCTTGCCTGGAGAATCCCATGGACAGAGGAGCCTGGCGGGCTACACTCCACGGGGTTGCCAAGAAGCGGCCACGACTGAACAGCTAGCACACACACACAGATTCCATACGGCTCGAGTTGGAGCAGCTTCTTCCTTGGCTGTGGTCTGGGCATCACACAGTTAGATTTTCCCTCTGGTGGCAGATACAGTATCTGCAAAAACAACTCAAAAATGTGTTGTCAGACTCTTTGTCTGTGACTCTGTTGTCCTGATCATTAACTGTTTAGTTTTCTATTTGGGGAGGGGGATCTGCAGGGTTCTGCTTGGTTTCAAGGAGAGACCCCACATCTCCTTGAAGGTAAGGGGTCACCACCAAGTCCTGTGGTTGCATTTCAGGAGCTGCATCAAAACCACTGCTGCCCCACCCCCGCCCCCCCCAGACACAGCAGCCCCAGGAAATGAAAGAGAGGGGGCTCTGCTTCACTGAAAGACCTGCAAATGCGGGACTCTCCCCACTTGACATGTGACACGTGGAGACTCAGAAGACCGAGTGCCACAGCACTGGGCCTCAGTTCCCCCACACCCCAGAGTGTCCCTTCCCCATAGCTCCATAGCCCGGAACACAGTTCACCCCTCCAGGATCCCTATCCTGTAAGACCCCACCCCTCTGGTAGGATGGGACTTTCTGGCTCTCCTAAAGGCTCAGGCGCACAACAGCCCAAGGCCCTTCCCTGCAGCTCCTGGCGGCAGCAGCCTGCACCCCTCTCTGTGCTCACAGCTCAGCATGGTCTTGGGGCTTCCTGAGTCAGAACAAACCTGCCTAGATACCATGGAGAAAGACCCCAGTAAGCTGAGGGACTCCATCCCGGACTCCTGTCATCACCATACCCACAGTGGCCACCGGGGTGGTGGAATAGTTTCTATTTTAAACAGTGGAAACGGTGTCAGACTTTATTTTGGGGGGCTCCAAAATCACTGCAGATGGTGATTGCCGCCATGAAATTAAAAGACACTTACTCCTTGGAAGGAAAGTTATGACCAACCTAGATAGTATATTCAAAAGCAGAGACATTACTTTGCGAACAAAGGTCCGTCTAGTCAAGGCTATGCTTTTTCCTGTGGTCATGTATGGATGTGAGAGAACCTGACACTTCTTCGGACTCACGGTTTCTTAACTACGAAAACTTGACACCACAACCTCTTCTGAGAACTCTCAGGGAACCTGACGTTCCTCTAGGTTGGTCAGGTAAGACTTCCTCTAGTCGGGACCCTAAAGCTTGGAAGGAATGATGCTAAAGCTGAAACTCCAGTACTTTGGCCACCTCATGCGAAGAGTTGACTCATTGGAAAAGACTCTGATGCTGGGAGGGATTGGGGGCAGGAGGAGAAGGGAACGACAGAGGATGAGATGGTTGGATGGCATCACTGACTCAATGGATGTGAGTCTGAGTGAACTCTGGGAGTTGGTGATGGACAGGGAGGCCTGGCATGCTGCGATTCATGGGGTCGCAAAGAGTCGGACACGACTGAGCGACTGAACTAACTAACTAACTAAGAGTTGACTCTGAGCAAGATGTGGTACCCTGGTCCCAGGGCTCTTTGAGGAGCCTTCTGGGCTACAGCTGAGCTGAGTCCAAGAGGTACCTGTCCCCTGTGTCATAAGCTCAAAGCCCACTCTGGCCACCCAGCTCTTCCTCACCCACAGATGTGGGAATGCCACTCAGGATCTGGGAACAGCTCCCAGAGGCTAGAGGAGATAGCCCACCTTGTCTGTGAACCTGCCAGGACCTCATGATGCTGGGCCACCACCAGGGGAGCCAGCCCAGACCTACAGCTCCTGCAGGCCAAGTTCACCCAACAGGGCCTGCAGGTTGATGCTGTGGAGGCCAGGCTTCCTGTTTTTCACAGGTGGGCAGGGAGCCCACATCCTGCCTCTCCTAGGGGTGCACTTCTCTAAACATACTCTACTCCAGGGCAGTGTTCTCTTCATTCCCAACCATTGTCTCCCCTCTCCTGGGGCCTCCACCAGGTGCCTCCATAGCAGGAACACAGTTCTCCCCTCCAGGATCTCCATCCTGTAAGACCCCACTCATCGTGGTGGCGGGATGGTACTCTCCAGCCTGGACCACCCTCCATCATTCCAGGACCCCCACCCTGTAAGACCCCATTCATGGTGGGATGGCACTCTCTGGCTCTTCTAAAGGCTCAGGCATCCAACAGCCATCCCCCACAGTCAGGCCAGGAGTGTGAGGTCCAGAGGATGTCCCACCTGCTCAAGGCCACCTTGGTCCCCACCTGATAGGTAACCTCAGAAGGAAGGTCTCTTCAAGAGGGACCCCAAACCCCATATTTTGTGATTTTACCGTATATAATTTGAGTAACAAGGCATGGGACTCTCAGCAGGGACCCTCAGCTCTGCCTCAGGCATGGGTGTGAGTCATGTGATCTCCAGAAAGAGGGATTCCTGGGGGAAGATCAGAGGGCCAAGCCATGGGTGCAGGGTATTCTGGGCAACCCCATTTTCTCTCCTGAACATGGTACATGGCAAGAAGTTCCAGGCTGTACTTGTTATATCCAGAGAATAACCACCTTAACCTCCTTCTACCTACCTTCCCCCCCCAACACACACCTTCTGCCTGAGTCTCTCACTTCACGTAGACTCAAGGCTTTGGCCTTCACATGCCACAGGTAGGCAGTCTCCCGGGGGACCAGCAGAAGCTGGAAAGATCCCCTGCCCACTCTTGCAACTCCTTGGGTCCCGACCTCCCCCTGCCTTGGGGCTGTCACTTGTCAAACTACAGGGGTGGAAAACAGTGGTCAACCTCCCAAATTAGCTGTCCTCCTATGATCCCCAGCCATGGCATCCTGGGGACACACTGATGCCCCTCACTTGGGCCTCATCAGCATCATCAGAAAGGATAGCTGGTGTTGACTGGGATCTCTTGTGACATGGCCCATCACATCATCTTGCCTGTAGCCAGGCCACTTGGAAGTGGGACTACCTCTCTCATCCCTTCCCAGGACATTGTATGCCCCCAGGTCAGCCTCAAGCATGCTGGACTCCTGCCTGGACCCTCTTTTCTGTTCCAGGGCTCAGGCTCCCACCATAATGTGCTGCCCCTCCCTACTCACCCAGTTCTCTTCTGGTTCCCTGCTCCTGTCACCTCCCCACTCTTCACCCAGAGAGCCTGCTCTGAGCTCAGATCTGCCCCCAAGATGCCTCCATTTCTGCCCTCTTGTGTCTCAGCCAAACCCTGACAGCCCCACCCAGTCCATTCTGGGCACTTGTGACTAGGAGGTCCAGTTGGGCCCACATGTCATAGCCTCTCCCTTCCCAATATCTCAGCCAGCTATCCTCCCATTGCCCCCAGAACCCCTGGCTGGTTTTGTGGGACTGAAGCCGTCTCCACCCACTTCCTCTGGAGCCACGGGAAAGGTTTGAACAAGGAAAAGGGCCCTGAGGAGTAGCTGTGGCCATGGCACAGCCTGCACACACACAGCCTGCACACGCACGCCCACCCACCTTTTCTTTCCCCTGGCTTGCCTGTGACCCACCCTCTTCTCTCTGCTGGAATCCTCAGACCTGGCCCCTAGCTGCCTTCAGGGGCCTTCAGTGCTCGCAGGAGTTGCGCTCCCAGATGGTGCCTCTGCACCCAGCCTGGTACAGCATGGTGGCTGGGCAGGGTCCGAACCAGGTCCCGCAGTCCCTGTGGGTGCTGTCAAGTCCAAGGAGCCTTAACCAATTCACGTCTGTGCAGCGGCAGCTGCCTCCCCGCAGAGAGATGTGAAGCGCCCTCTGGCGGCAGGACCAGGATAAGGCAGGGAGCCGGCCCTGCTAGTGTTCCTGGTTTGACACATCAGGCCAGAAGGGGAACACCGAGTTCCTGGAGTGCACCCCCTCATTGACAGGTGGGGAAACTAAGGTCCAGGCACAGCCGGGGCCCTTGACAGGAGACAGAGAACCTCAAGCCTCGAGATGACTTTTGCAGTGGGCTAGATGCTGATTAGGGACTGGTAAGAGGGTCTCACCAGACTGTCACATTGTCCCCAAGAAATGAGCATCCTCACAACATTTCTGATGGTTTGGGGGTCTTGGGTTTGGAAACTTTAACAATCAGCCTGAGAGGCTGAGGGCCAGCAGGGCTCACACCCCAAAGTCAAGATTTGGGGAGCAGGAGAGGACAGAGGGCAAGGATCCAATTTTCTTTCTGGGAAAAAGCACTCTGGAAATGGATAAGAATGAGAGGAAGGAGCAGGCAGGTCTCAGACAAGGTAATAGCTGATGTAGGTGCATGAAAAAAAATGCTCACCCCCAATTAAAGAAAAGCAATGGGCAGCTGCCAAGTGAAATTTTCACCTGCAACTGAGCAAAAGTCTCAGAAATCTCAGAAATACAGAATTGGCAATGCTATGAGGATCAGACCCCTCACACACAACGTCTTGTTAACAGAGATGAACTCAGCAAAAAACACAGACCAAAGGTGCCCTCAGCTCCCAGCAGCTGAGACCTGTGGCTGTAAATACAGGACCTGTGGCCCCCACCTCCAACCAGGAGAGGCGTGCTGATGCAGCCAGACAGGTGGGGGACACCTCACCTCTCAAACTGGCTGGACAATTCGACCTCAGCAGATGTGGAGGTTTGGGTATGTGCCACAGGGGTACGGGGCATAGGCATCACTAATTGTTCATTTAACCGAAATCCTGCAGGGGCCCACATCAGCCCTAGACCAGGTTCCAGGTTTTCTTTTTAAAGAAGAAAAATTGTATTAGAAATTGTAATAAGAATCTAAATACAGCCTCCGTACTTTCATCAAGTGGTTTTAAAGCACAGACTTCACTAAAGACGGAGCATTGTCCTGGGTTCCGTCATGCGAGATGGTCCAGGTGCTGGTGGCGAGACACTGGAGTCTGCTCCCGCCGCCGTGGCCCGGCACTGCTCTGTGCATCTTCTGATGCCCTTACTTCTCGAGTCAGGCCTCTCTGCCTTGAGGGCAGCAGACGGGAGATTCCAGACCCTCCACTGCATTCAGTGGAACAAACTGCAGCCACAGAGTGAGTGTCTGCACTTCTGAGACCACGGGGGAAACTGAAGGAAGCAGCAGCATCCTCTCAGGTGACGTCATCACTCTTCTGTTTTCTTGCTCGCTTAGTCATTGTGGGCACGGTTGGTAATAGTTGATGAGTAATGGTGAAATTATTCCTGTAACTGAGTAGAGCAGTTTTACAGACACTAAACCCCCCACCAAAAGGCAGACGTTCACGTCCATGAGCCCATAGCCCCCAAGCCTTCTGGAGCCCAAGGATACTGTCAACCCCTGTGACACCTCCTGGTTACCTCACCATCAACCAATCAGAGAACTATGCCCGAGCTGATCTCTGAGGGGCACCCTGGGATGCCCCTCCCCTCACCTGGCCTTTAAAAAGGCTTTCCTGAAACCCTTCAGGAGTCCGGGCTCTCCCAGCACTAGCTATCCCAGATTCTTGTTTATGCTGTACGCGCTAATTTGCTTGTCACGTCCTACTCTTTGCAACCCTAGAGACTATAGCCCTCCAGGCTCCTCTGTCCATAGGATTCTCCAGGCAAGAACAGTGGAGTGGGCTGCCATGCCCTTCTCCAGGGGATCTTTTCGACCGAGGGATCGAACCCTAGTCTCTTAGATCTAATGCATTGGCAAGCCAGTTCTTTACCATTAGCGCCACCTGGGAAAGCCCCCTTTTACAGCTTCTGACAATAAGTGCTGCACTTTCCTTCACCACTGGGTGTCAGCAGATTGGCTTGACTGCAGCAGACCCAAGTTTGGTTGGGTAACAAATATTCCTAGGATGATGAAGTAGCAAAATGCCTCAAGATACAGGAAAAGTAAGACCAAGATCAGTGGACCACAGTGGTAACTGGAAGCCAGGAGATGATTTATGCTATCTGGAATAGAATAAAGGAAACAAAAGTAACACAAGGAAACAAAAATAACCTGTGTTCCCCTTGTGCTTTGGAGACCTGTAAAAATTAGTTTCACAGGAGTTAGAACTTCCCACTACCTGAGGTGCTAAAGAGGCACTGGAGACCCCGTGTTGCACCTGGCCCCTGGAAGGTGCAGCTGGGATGCATGGGGGCGCCACCTGGAAGGGCAGAGAGAGGATGCAGGAAGGGGAGGAGGGCAGGCTGGGGGTCACTACAGGCTGGGGACGGGGGAGAAACATCACGGGGAGGGAGAAGGAGCAGGGTAGGGAGGAGGAAGGTGGGTGCAGAAAAGGGAGGGCATGCAGGCTCAAAGCCCAACACACACACACACCTGCAGGTGCTGAGGGGGGGAGGGAATGGGGAAGCTAGGCATCCAGGCCTCTCCAGACCAGACTGTTTTGGAGGCACCCCTGAAGTAGAGGAGCCTGCTGAGCTGGGGGTTGCCCCCTCTGCACTGCAGGGACCACTGAGGATCAAGGGAGGGCCAGGAGGCTGGCTTGGGACCAGACCAGACTCTCCAGAGGGGTTTGTGAGTGCGGCACCCAGTGGACAGAGACCCAGAAAGCTGGGCACGCCTGCGAGGAGATCCCCCTCCGTGTCTTTATCAGAATGCGGAGCCTCGGGGGACCCGAGCCGTGGCACTGACCCTCCGACCAGAGCCCAGGAGTCAGCCCATGAGTGAAGGGGCTCCTTGCAGGGCCCAATGCCAACCCTCCCCCACACACTGAGGGTCAGTGCCAATGCTGCTTTCTCCAGGAGAGGCGCAACGAAACTGCTCACTTTATATGCCATCTGACTTTTTGCAAAGGTGCCAAAGCAACCGAGCAAACAAAGGCAAGTCTTTTAACATATGATGCTACAATAACCAGACCTGCGTGTGGCAAAAAATGAATCCTATGTTACACTGATAATGACGGAGTAAAGGCGCAAAGTGAAAAGTGTGACAGTCACTCAGCCGTGTCAGACTCTGTGACACCATGGACCGTAGCTCCCCCAAGTTCTTCTGTCATGGAACTCTACAGGTAAGAACACTGGAGAGGGTTGCCATTCCCTTCTCCAGGGGATCTTCCCAACCCAGGGATTGAACCCAGGTCTCCTGCACTGCGGGTGGATTCTTTATCGTCTGAACCAATCAGGAAAGCCCCAAAAGGGATAAAATAGGTGATTAAATAGTTAATCCCATTAGGGAATTATAAGCAGAAGAAATACACAAGACTCTTGTAAGTTAACGATTACTCAAGAAAGCAGTTTTGCTTAACCACAAAACCAAGCAGGCTTGCTTAGCAACAAAACTGTACAAGAGAACCATGAGACATGCCCCCAAACAATAAAACAATGAGGGCTACATTTTGCCCAGTGAACTCAATAAGTTAGGACATGCTCTCTGAACACGTGAAAACAATAATCTGTGGACCCAGCTTGACCATATAAGGACAAGAAAACTCCCCTGCTCAACCTGGAGGAGAAACTGATGACAGAAGCATGACGTCTACTCAAGAAAGACAAGAACTTCTCCCCCTCCTCACTTTTCCTTTGATTATAAAACTGTAGCCCAGTAAGTTCTCAGGACATGGTACCCCCTTGCCCACCCGTGTGTAGGCCTCATAAGCATCCTATCCTAATAAATCACTTCTTATCTATCACTTTGCCTTTCACTGAATTCTTTTTGTGCTGAGACATAAAGGACTATAGTATTATAGCTCTTCAGAACTCCCCCCAAAATGACACCCAACAGTTTCAACATTGTGTACAAAAATTAATTTACAACACACTGTAGACTTAAAAGCGAAAGCTAAAACCCTAAAACTTTAGAGGAAAATATCTTTTGACTTAGGGAAAGGCTTCTTAGTTCTGAGAAAATGGAGAAATTTTACTTCATTGAACTTCAGAAAAATTTCTGTTCAAGAAAATCCACTGTTAAAACAATCAATCAGCAATCCAGAGGATAGGAGAAAATATTTGTAAAACTAATATCTGACAAAGAATGATCTCCAGACTATACAAATAACTCCCTGCTCTAAATGGAAAAATCAGACTACCCATTTGGAAAACTCCATCCTATCTCACTTTTGCTTTTTTGATCACATTTGAAAAAGGGTCAGCCAAAGCAGGGACCTGAATGCAACTGTCTTTTAATGAACAAAGTCCATGGTTTGGGGGTTATTTCCATTGCACCTTGATGGGGAGAGCCAACCAGCCTAAGAAAGTAAATTGGGAGCTGTCATCAACTGAAGGACACAAAGCAGAAGCACCCAGATATAAGCTAATGTATCAGAAATTGGAATATCTGCTTTTTTCCAGATGTAACAATTTTTTTTTCAATTTTTTTTAATGTGGACCATTTTTAAAGTCTCTATTGAGTTGTAACCATATTGTTTCTGCTCTGTGTTTTTGGTCTTTTAGCCACAAGGCAAGTGGATTCTTGGTTCTCTGACCAGGGACCAAACCTGCACCCACTGCATTGGAAGGTGAAGTCTCACCCACTGGACCACCAGGAAAGTCCCCAGATGTAATAACTTAATTGCCTACATGATAGAAAGTTACATAAAATATACACTAAGCTCCTTACTCTTCAATTATCAAATACCCTCCCTGCAACAGGACTAAAGCTGTCAGAGGGAGGTGTGCTGCTCAGAATTACCAAAAGCCTGAAAATCCTCTTTTGCAGCACAGAAGTTTAGGTGGTCCCATTAGACTAACTACACTTTTGCTATTTTAAACAAGGGCTTGAACACTGGGAGGGGTATTTGGAAATTCCTTTTCTGTGTAAAAATGCCTTTTAAATGCCCTCCTGGAAGTTACCTGTGATAGTATGTTTCCAATATTAATAAAATGCCACTGTTGAAAAACAAATTTAAGCTAAATAACCCATTTCTTTTTAATGGACAAAAAAGTGCTTTAGTATCATTCATCATCAGAACAATGAAAATTAAAACCACAGTGAGATACCACTTCACTTCTATTAGAAGGGCTACCACTTTTTAAAAAGTACTGATGAGGATATAGAGAAATTAGAACCCTCATACACTCTTAGTGGCCTGAAAATTGAAAGCCATGATGGAAGAAGATCTGTCAGCTTCTGGTGAAAGAAACACACTCCTATCCTTTGACCCAGTCCTGGATATCTGCCCAGAGAAATAAAAACCTATGTCCACTGGAAGGCTTCAAAAAGAATGTTTGCAGAAACCTAATTTACAATCACCAAAAAACGAGCCAGTCCGAGTGTCCATCAACGGGGAGTTTACAATGGGGCCCTACCCACAACCGAAATGGCAAACTATCAATGCAGGAAACGAGGGTGGTCGCAAAAACATAATACTAAGTGAAAAAACCTTACACAAGAGTGTGTACCCTGTGCTTCATTTATATGACTCCTAGAACCATAATGGAAAATGGTTCTGAATGGCAAGACCACAGTGGAAATACTCAGAACAGTGGATGTCTCTGTACAGTAGCGGTGGACATGGAATGGGAAGGGCAAGAAGGAAATTTCTGGGGTGATGAGCATGTTCTGTTTGTCCTGACTGTGTCTTGGGTCACACAGTAGTGTGTATTTGCTAAAGCTCAGCAAAACTATGATTAGGATTTATGTATTTCATTGTAAATTTAACATTAAAAATCTATAAACAAATACTACATGCTACTGCTATGCATGCTAAAGTATTTGGGGGGACATGTGCTTATATTTGCAATTTAATAATATTAGAAATATTAGAAACGTATAGTTTTATGTTAATGGTTTAATAAGGAGCACCTGCAAATCTACTGCCAGCACCAAAACTGAAGCAGTTCCAGAAACTTGAGTCTACTGGTGAGCTTGTCCCCATCCCTTTCCCCAAAATGCTTAGCATTTTCTTGCTTTAAAGGGTTCCCCCGAGCCTTCCTAAGTGATCGGTGCAAAGAAATAGAGGAAAACGATAGAACGAGAAAGACTAGAGATCTCTTCAAGAAAATTAGAGCTACCAGGGGAACATTTCATGCAAACATGGGCACAGAAAAAAAAAACGACAGAAACAGTATGGACCTAACAGAAGCAGAAGCTATTAAGAAGAGGGGACAAGAATACACAGAAGAACTGTACAAAAAAGATCTTCATGACGCAGATAACCACAATGGCGTGATCGCTCACCAAAAGCCAGACGTCCTGGAGTGTGAAGTCAAATGGGCCTTAAGAAGCATCACTATGAACAAAGTTAGTGGAGGCAATGGAATTTCAGTGGAGCTATTTGAAATCCTAAAAGATGATGCTGTGAAAGTACTACACTCAATATGCCAGCAAATTTGGAAAACTCATCAGTGGCCACAGGACTGGAAAAGGTCAGTTTTCATTCCAATCCCAAAGAAAGGAAATGCCAAAGAATGTTCAAACTACCATACAATTGCACTCATCTCACACATTAGCAAAGTAATGCTCAAAATTCTCCAAGCTAGGCTTCAATAGTATGTGAACTGAGAACTTCCAGATGTTCAAGCTGGATTTAGAAAAGGAACAAGAAATTACACTGCCAACATCAATGGATCTTAGAAAAAGCAAGAGAATTCCAGAAAAACATCTACTTTGGCTTTATTGACTATGCCAAAGCCTTTGACTATATGGATCACAGCAAACTGTAGAAAATTCTTAAAGAGATGGGAATACCAGACCACCTGATCCGCCTCCTGAGAGATCTGTGTGCAGGTCCACAAGCAACAGTTAGAACTGGACATGGAACAACAGACTGGTTCCAAATAGGAAAAGGAGTACATCAACGCTGTATATTGTCACCCTGCTTATTTAACTTATATGCAGAGTACATCATGAGAAACGCTGGGCTGAAGGAAGCACAAGCTGGAATCAAGATTGCTGGGAGAAATATCAATAACCTCAGATATGCAGATGACACCACCATTATGGCAGAAAGTGAAGAACTAAAGAGCCTCTTGATGAAAGTGAAAGAGGAGAGTGAAAAAGTTGGCTTAAAGCTCAACATTCAGAAAACTAAGATCATGGCATCTGGTCCCATCACTTCATGGCAAATAGATAGGGAAACAGTGGCTGACTTTATTTTTCTGGGCTCCAAAATAACTGCAGATGGTGATTGCAGATTGCAATCAGATTGCAGCCATGAAATTAAAAGACGCTTACTCCTTGGAAGGAAAGTTATGACCAACCTAGACAGCGTATTCAAAAGCAGAGACATTACTTTACCAACAAAGGTCGTCTAGTCAAGGCTATGGTTTTACTTGTGGTCATGTATGAATGTGAGAGTTGGACTATAAAGAAAGCTGAGTGCTGAAGAACTGATGCTTTTGAACTGTGGTGTTGGAGAAGACTCTTGAGAGTCCTTGGACTGCAAGGAGATCCAACCAATCCATCCTAAAGGAGATCAGTCCTGGATGTTCATTGGAAGGACTGATGTTGAAGCTGAAACTCCAGTGCTTTGGCCACCTGATGCGAAGAGC
>SJYR01000076.1:508391-579369 GCA_006410655.1 Kobus ellipsiprymnus | reverse complement strand
CCCCTACGCCAGCCCCCCAGCCCCGGCCCCAAGACCCGGATCCCTAGGGTGGACCCTTCCGACTGGACCTCGCGGCCCGCAATAACCACAACAACCCACCGCAGGGTGGACAATACATTAGGCATATGACTGGACCTGACCAATCACCGTACCACAAGCTGCGGCCTTTGCGATTGGGCCAGAGGTTGACACATGATCCTACATCACCAATCAGAGCCCAGGAAAGTCTACTTAAGGCTGAGCCGGGCTCGTACTCCACCCGCTGCCCGAGGTCTGTTTCTTGTATGTGAGTTGGCGACGATCCGGCGGGACGCTGGGGCCATCTACAGAGTTGCGGAGACGCGAGAGGCGCCCGCTTGGACTACGCGGCACTTGCTGCAGGACGACTTGGAATGTCTCCCTAATAGGCACGCAGGGTCTGAGCAGGTTCCTTGTCGTGGTGGTCCTGAGGTCCTGAGTCGCCAGTCCCGAGAAAGCCAGGCCCAGGGGACCCACCCAGAGACAGGCGATCGGACATCAGGCCTCTCTCGCACTCCCACCGCCCCTTGGCCCCCTGAACGTGACAAGGATGCGCCCCTGGAAGGAGCACAGGGGGCTCCGGATTAAATACCGGACGTTTATTGAGAGACAATACACTTACCGTAAAATTCACTTATTTAAAGTGCGCTTTTGAACCAGCTTCCTTTCCATGATCACTTTCTAGAATTTGCATTTCTCTAGTTATGCGGCAAGGCTTGTCTGTGAGGGTTGAGGGTGTTAAGATATAGAGCAGTTGTGGTTTGAGAAAGTGTGAGAACAATCTCCTGAAAAATGTCTAGGCTTTTAGAAGCGGTAACAATGTTATCAATAATAAATAAATAAAGTGTGTGGTTTAGTAGCTGTCAGATTCAGAGTTGAATTTCTATTTTCATCATTTCACATGGGAAAAACCTTGCGCTTGTTAGCAGCCATTTTCCTGCCAGTCCCCCTCCAGCCCTGCTTCGTGCTTAGTCACTTCAGTTGTGTCAGACTCTCTGTGACCCCATGGACTGTAGCCTACCAGGCTCCTCTGTCCATGGATTTTCCAGGCAGGAGTACTGGAGTGGGGTGCCATTTCCTTCTCCACCCTCCAGTCCTGCTGCTGCTGCTAAGTCACTTCAATCATGTCCGACTCTGTGCGACCCCATAGACGGCAGTCTACCAGGCTCCCCAGTCCCTGGGATTCTCCAGGCAAGAACACTGGAGTGGGTTGCCATTTCCTTCTCCAATGCAGGAAAGTGAAAAGTGAAAGTGAAGTCACTCAGTCGTGTCCGACTCTTAGTGACCCCATGGACTGCAGCCCACCAGGCTTCTCCGTCCATGGGATTTTCCAGGCAAGAGTACCGGAGTGGGGTGCCATTGCCTTCTCTGGCCCTCTAGTCCTAGGTAACCACTAATCTATTTTTGGTTCGTATAGATTTACCTATATTGCACATGCTAAAGAATTATTCCTTGTATATTTGAAGTACAAGTTTAACAGGGTATCTTGTATAGTTGTTGGCTAAATTTGGCCCCCTCAAAGGGGAGTATTCAAGCACTCTGGCTTGAGGAGGAGGACCAAGGCACTGACTGGAGTGTGAGATCTGCCCATAGGACATACTTCCACAGGATATAGTTTCCAAGAGAATGGAACTACAAAGAGGCAGACATCCAGCAATTTCTGGCTGTGCATGGGTCCTCTGGGACTATCCCTGGAACACCCTCCATGGAAGAAGGTACAGGAGCTCAGGGAGAGGAGCAGGGAGTGAGGGTGACTTCAGGTCTCACAGGCCCTGAAGGCCTTTCATGAATGTATTTTTTTTCTGCAATGATCCTGCTACCATATTTTCTAGTTCTCTCTATATTTAAAAACAGTCCTATTTGTTGTTGTTCAGTCGCTCAGTCTTGTCTGACTCTTTGTAACCCCAGAGACTGCAGCATGCCAGACTTCCTGTCCTTCACTATCTCCCAGAGTTTGCTCAGTCTCCTGTCCAATGAGTCAATGATGCCATCCTACCATCTCATCCTGTGTCACTCTCTTCTCCTGCCCTCAATCTTTCCCAGCATCAGGGTTTTTTTCCTAATGAGTCAGTTCTTTACATCAAGTGGCCAAAGGATTGGAGCTTCAGCTTTAGCATCAGACCTTCCAGTGAATGTTCAGTGTTGATTTCCTTTAGGATGGACTAGTTTGATCACCTTGCAGTTCAAGGGACTCTCCAGAATCTTCTCCAGCACCATTATTCAAAAGCATCAGTTCTTTGGCGCTCAGCCTTCTTTACAGTTCAACTCTCATGTCCGTACATGACTACTGAAGAAACCATAGCTTTGTCTATATGGACCTTTGTTGGCAAAGTGATGTCCCTGCTTTTCACACACGCTGTCTAGGTTTGTCGCAGCTTTTCTTCCAAGGAATAAGCATTGTTTAATTTCATGGATGCAGTCAGTAAGCTTCTTAAATCACATTTCAATTTTGTTGTTTTTGACTATTTATTTCCCACAATTTCATGATGTAGTACTGGTCTCTGAGCAGCTCAGTGACCCTTCCTTTCACTTAGATGGTCCCGCTGATGGGGATTAAGTCTGGTGCCTCTCCTCCCTGCTCTCCTTCACAGCAGAGTAAACAGGCTGGAAGGCCCTATCAAGCTCACCAGAAAATAAAGGGGGCTCTACGGCTTGCAGGCTAGCCTTCCAATTTCACAGCCAGTTTCCTTCTTTCTCTGAGGGTCAGGTTCATCACACGTCTCAGGTCATGGAAGATGATCATGTTTCCTAAGTGCTTGCAAGGCCCTATCTTGTTTCATCTATTTATATTTTACTCATTCATTCTCTGCTCTCATATGCCTGACCTCATAGGCAGCCCTGCAGAGGTATGGGCGCATGTATTTTTTTTTTAATCTCAAGAGATGGTAGATTTAAACGCTAACTCTTACTACAATTATTAGCAAGCTAGGAATAATGATCTTTAACTTGCTATGGTAACAACACGAAGCCTACAGCAAATATCCTTTTTTTTTTTTTTTTAACTTTAAAGTAAACTGTTTATTGGGCTGCACTATGAGGCTTGCGGGATCTCAGTTCCATAACCAGGGATGAACTCAGGCCACGGCAGTGAAAGACCAGAATTCTAATCACTTAGGCAACCAGGGAATTTCATAAACTATTTTATTATAGTACACATGTATGCTT
The DNA here is from genome assembly GCA_006410655.1 of Kobus ellipsiprymnus. Classification (NCBI taxonomy): domain Eukaryota; kingdom Metazoa; phylum Chordata; class Mammalia; order Artiodactyla; family Bovidae; genus Kobus; species Kobus ellipsiprymnus. The sequence goes on along the minus strand of SJYR01000076.1, from coordinate 576,186 downwards.
ATAGAAAGGGCTTCCCTGGTGGCTCAGTGGTAAAGAATCGCCCTGCTAAGCAGGAGACACTGGTTCAATCCCTGGGTTGGGAAGATCCCCTCAAGAAAGAAATGACAACCCACTCAGTATACCTGCCTGGGAAACCCCATGGACAGAGGAGCCTGGCAGGCTACAGTGCATGTGGTTGTGAAAGAGTCAGACATGACTTAGCAACTTCACAACAACAACGTGTTTATAGAAAAGCCATGAAGAGAATACAGAGTTCCCATATACTCCACATCCAGTTTTCATCTATTATTATCTTACATGAATGAGTATGATACATCTCTCATAATTCATGAGTCAATATTGATACATTATTAACTAAGGTCCACACTATTCAGGTGGCGCTAGTGGTAAAGAACCTGCCTGCCAGTCTAGGAGATTTAAGAGACCTGGATTCAATCCCTGGGTTGGGAAGATCCCCTTGAGGAGGAAAGGGTAACCCATTCTAGTATCCTTGCCTGGAGAATCCCATGGACAGAGGAGACTGGAGGGGTACAGTCCATAGGGTCCCAAAGAGTCAGATACGACTGAAGCGACTTAGCATGCATGCACGCTACTCAGGCTTCCTCAGGTTTAACCTCATGCCTTCCGGCTGCTCCAGGACCTGTCCCGACCTCGCATGACACGTAGTCATCACGTCTCGTCCAGATGCTCTTGTCAGGAAGGGTCATTCAGACTTTCCTGGTTTGAAGGGCCCCGGTGCTTTGGAGGAGGGCTGGGCAGGACTGTGCACACTGTCCCTCCGCTGGTTTGTCTGATGCTTTCTTGTTTTTCTGGGCTTGTGGGTTTGTAGGAGGAAGACCACAGAGGGAAACTGCCCTTCTCATCACATCCTGTCAGGGCTGTTCTCTCAACATGACTCGTCCTGCGCCCTTGGTCACCTGACTGAGGTGTGTCTGTTAGGTGTCACCACTGAGGAGTTCCTCTTTCTCCCCCTATCCATCCCGTTCTCCCTGGAGAGGGGACCCACACTTGTGGCCCACACTTCAGGAGGGTTTGGTCTCCCTCCCAGAGGGCAGAGCATCTACATATGTACCTTCAGATTCTTCCACGCAGATTTGTCTCTTCTCCTCATTCCTGTATTTATTCAGCCACTTTTCCTTCTGTAGGGACTCATGGATACCTATGTTTACACTGTGTGTTTTCATCCAAGGGCTTCCCTGTTTATTTTGTTGCTCAAGCTATTCCAGCCTCAGGCTTGGGAACTCCTTTGCTTTGTGTCCCTCTTAACAGAGCCCCTTTGTTGCGGGTTGCTGTTTCACTTTGTTTTTTAGCACTTCTTTCCTTTCTAGCTATATCTGCCTGCTAGGGATACCGTAACAAAGCACCACAGACTGGGAGGCTTAAACAACAGAAGTTTGCTTTCTCACTGAGATGGAGACTGCAAGTTCAAGATCAAGGTGCTTGCAGTTTGGTTTCTCCTGAGTCCTTTCTCCTTGGCACTCCTTGGCCATCTCCTCCCCGTGTCCTTCCTTTATTTACTCACTCACTCCTGGTGTCTCTTTCTCTTCTTGTATGGACAACAGGTCCATTGGATCAGGGCCCCACCCTTATGACCTGATTGAACCTTGTGTGCATGCTATGTTGCTTCAGTCATGTCCGACTGTTTGCGACCCTGTGGACTCCAGCCAAGAATACTAGAGTGGGTTGCCATGCCCTCCTCCAGGGGATCTTCCTGACCTGGGGATCAAACCCTAGTCTCATGTCTCCTACATAGGCAGGCAGATTCTTTACCACTAGTGCCATCTGAGAAGCCCAATCTAACCTTAATTACCTCTTTAAAGGCCCATCTCCAAATACAATCACATGGGGAGTTAGGGCTGCAATCTGAATTTTTTGGCGGGGTGGAGGGGGTAGATTTTTGGCCACAGTTCAGTGTACTAACCTGTATATATACACATATCTATAAATATTTCTACATGTTCCCACAAGTACCCATAATAAGCATGAATTCCTATTGATGTCTGTAATTCTATTACTTCCTCCTAGCCTTTTCCCTGCCGTGTCTGTAAACTCCCACTCCAACAGAGAGAAGCGGCTTACAGCATCTACCATCATACACTCAATAGTTCAATTGCAGTGTGCCTGCATGGTGGTTTCAGAGTTAACTGGCCCCAGTGGGTAACAACATTACCAACTACAGTACAGGTCTATGTACTGTTCTTTTACTTTCAGTCTTAGAGACCCACGCATTCCCAAAGTCACTTAGGTCAGCACCTTCCCTCACCCCTTTCAGTGAGATGGTCTCAGCTACAAACTGTGGCACTGGAGAAGACTCTTGAGAGTCCCTTGGACAGCAAGGAGCCCAAACCAGTAAATCCTAAAGGAAATCAACCCTGAATATTCAGTGGAAGGACTGATGCTGAAGCTGAAGCTCCAATACTTTGGCCACCTGATGTGAAGAGCTAACTCATTAGAAAAGACTCTGATGCGGGGAAAGATTGAGAGCAGGAGGAGGAGGTGGTGACAGAGGATGAGATGGTAGGGTGGCATCATCGACTCAATGGACGTGCGTCTGAGCAAACTCCAGGAGATAGTGAAGGACAGGGACGCCTGGCATGCTGCAGTCCACGGGGTCCCAAAGAGCTGGACATGACTTAGTGATTAAACAACAGCAACTTGTAATGCAGCTGGATTCTTCTGTCATTCCATCTGGAGATCCCCATATCCTAAATGATCCCTTTAAATTTGTGTACATTAAGCCTCATATAGTCTCTGGGTTTTAACAAAAGTACACTTTCATGTGTCCACCATTACATTACCATACAGAGTAGTTTCACTGCCCTAAAAATCCTTTGTGCTTCAGCTATTCTTCCCTCTCCCTATCCCCACCCCTACCCTTGGTAATCATTAATCTTTTTGCTTTTTTCCAGAATGTCATATAAAAGGAATATACAGTATATAGCCTTTTCACACAGACTTTTTTCAGTGTAACATGCATTTATGAATTATCCATGCTCTGTGTGACTTGACGGCTTGTTTTGCTAAATAATATTCCATTATGTGGATGTTCCAGTTTGCTGTCCACTCATATAGTGAAAGATATCTTGGTTATTTCCAGTTTGGGGCAATTATAAATGAACTTGTTAAAAATATTTGCAAGAAGGTTTTGGTTGGATGTAAGTTTTTAACTGTTGGGTAAATACCTGGCCACATGCCTTGGTTCAGGCCTCTACGACAAAACACGCAGACTGGGTGGCTTAAGAAACAAACATTTATTTCTCACAGTCTGGAAGATGGATGCCCAAGATCGAGGTGCTGGCAGCCCTGGCGTTTGATGGAAGATGCTTCCTGACTTGCAAAGACGTCTTCTTGTTGTCTCCTCACTTGGCAGAAAGCAGAGAGTGAGAGTGAGCTCTCGGGCCTCTTCTTAGAAGAGCATTAATCTCATCAGGAGCTCTGCTCTCCTGACCTGTTGTTGTTGTTTAGTTACTAAGTCATGTCCAATTCTTTGTCATCCCTGGAGTGCAGCATGCCAGACGTTCCTGTCCCTCACCGTCTCCCGAAGCTCACCCACGTTTGTGTCCATTAAATCTAAGATGCCATCTAACCATCTTATCCTCTGCAGCCCCTTCTTTTACCTTCAGTCTTGATCCACTCACCCCACCAAAGGCCCCACCTCCTCACACTATCACACTGGGGGCTAGGATTTCAACATAGGAAATGGCGTGGGGGGGGGGGGCGGCAACATTCATTCAATAGCAGGGCATGACAGCTGGATACTGTAGTCTCTGGGATGGTCTTGGTCTGAACCACCACACATTCTCCAGCCACCAGTACTATAGGCTTGGGGGCATGATTCCCCCTGGTCTTCTGTTTCTACTGGGCTGACAGCTTTTTAATCAGTAACAAAACAGACTAAATCTGTTGTACTCAAAACGCATGTCAAGTGCTTTTCTGTCCCTATCAACTGATTCATAGGATCTTTCTCCTTTATTTATGGAATGAATTTGGATTGATGTGTTTGGTGTTAAACTAGAGAAACCCAGACCATGAGGTCTATTTCTCACTATAATCATGAACTTTGTTCATTGGCTGCACCTCGCAGCATGTGGGATCCTAGTTCCCCGACCAGGGATGGAACCCACTCCCCCTACAATGGAAGCACAGGTTTTTAACCACCAGACTGCCAGGGAAGCCCCGTATAATTGGGCTGGATATTTTATTTCAGATGTTTTGCACCCAGGTTCCTGAGTGAATGGGCCTCTCGTTTTCTCTTCCCATTTGTCTGGTTCAGAGCCAGACACAGTGAGCTGGACGCATCCCACACTCTTCCACTTTCTGGAACATTTTGTCCAAAGCAGGAATTAACTGGTCCCTGGAATCAGGGTGGGACTCAACTCACAAATTAGCCTGGGCTCCAGACTGGGAGAGAGGAGGGCTTGGACCATCACTTTTTAGTTTATTGCTGTTTGCCCTTCTTTTTGTGATTATATATTTTTTTTCTAAGATTTATTTACTTCATTTAGGTCTTCAATTTTATTAGTTTATGAGTGTCCCTAGTTCTATTATTTTAAAATCTGTGTTGTGTGTGCATTTATTCCCTTTTTGTATGTTTTATTCGCAGTGTCGTGCTCTCCCCTTCTTTCTCGCCAGAGTGTTTTCATGGGATTGTTCTTCCAGAGAACCAGCTTAGGGTTTTGTTTGTCTCCGCTCTTCCTACTCTCTCCCTCCTCCACTGATCTCTGCCCTTTTCAATTTCTTTTTGTGTTTTCTCCTTCTTGTTTCATGGGCTTGCCATGAGTTAAACTGCATTTCTGGAAGCCATGCTTAGCTGGAGCAGAGATGGTCCTGAGTCAGCTGCCTTTCACACCCCATCCCTCTCTCAATGTCACAGAGATTATTTCCAACAGTCGTGACCGTTGCCCTTTCCTGGGGTTTGTGCATCCTGCGTACTGCAAGACCCTGCACCACATTCTCCTCCACCTCTGCCCTGTACTCCTAGGCAGGTGTCCTCAGCCTCAAACACTCCAAGTCTAGCCTTGATCTGACCCCAGAATCCTCAGCTCTTGTCCTAGTTCCCAGGGCACCCCTCCTGGAGGCCTCCCAAGGGAACAGGTTTCAAACTGGCCGGGGTTGGGTCACTCAACCAGACACTTTCTGCCAGCTGAGATGGTGGGGTGTTCTGGCTGGAGGGCCCCTCTGATGTCAGAGGCCCCAGCCCCCACCCTGTCAAGGACTGTGCCATAGATCCTTCCAGGTGTGTGAGGCCCCAGTGGAAGGGGTGTTATGGAAGTGCTTGTGGTCGCCAGCTCACTAGTGGCATCCATAGAGGCTTTGCCCACCTGGGGCAGAATCTCGGCCCAGTGACTCACTGCCCAGTCACACAGCACAGCTGGAGATGCAGAGGTTGGCAGGCAAGGGGTCTGGGCTCTACCAGCTGGCCTGTCCACAGGGCACACAGGGTGGCCACAAGAAAGGGGAGACCACCTGAGGCCAGAGAAAAGCCAGCAGCTGCAGCCCATCAGAAAGGGGATTTGAGGATGACCCCAACTTCCTTCTGTCCAGGCTAAAACCACAGGTGCCTCAGCCGTGTGGGCGTCACTCCCTGCCCATAGGCCACCATTCCTGGAAGCTGGGACAGCATCTACAGCCCTGCCCATCCCCAGGGAGAGGAGGAGAGGGCTCTCAAGGGAGCTGTATGGGCAAATAGGGGCAGGAACACGTCTAGACCCCAGCTAGAGGACACCCCCCGGAGAAGGCAATGGCAACCTACTCCAGTACTCTTGCCTGGAAAATCCCATGGACGGAGGAGCCTGGTAGGCTGCAGTCCATGGGATCGCTAAGAGTCGACACGACTGAGCGACTTCACTTTCACTTTTCACTTTCATGCATTGGAGAAGGAAATGGCAACCCACTCCAGTATTCTTGCCTGGAGAATCCTAGGGACGGAGGAGTCTGGTGGGCTGCCGTCTATGGGGTCGCACAGAGTTGGACACAACTGAAGCGACTTAGCAGTAGCAGAGGACACCCCCGATCTGCCTACAAGGAGATGACAGTGGACAGAGAGTGGTGAGGTCAGGCTCTGGGCCAAGAGTAGAGGTGAGAACCCAGGAGAAAGGCCTCCTGCAGAAGGGGCTACCTCCAGAGACCCTTCTATTTGTGCCGGGGCAGGGTTGGGGGCCAAAGGGGTGCTGCCCTTGGACCCCAGAGAGGCTGTAGGGACCTGCTTCTTGTCCAGGAATAGGGCTGGGGACCACTTTGGGGGGACCCTCTTGCACCCACTGACCATGGATGACAGCAGTGCAAGTTCTGGGAAGTACCTGCTCTTTACAGGCCTGCCTGAGCCAAGGATCCAGGCTGGAAACCAGCTCCCTGAGGCTGAAAAGTAAACAGGGAACCACAAAGATCGGGTGGGGAGCTTGGGCTCAAAGGTCAGTGTTGATTTGCTTTCAGAGCCAGGTTGCTGCCTCAGCACCTGCTGGCTGTCTATCTGTCCCGTCCAAGTGCTGAGGACCTTCTGAGGCTGTGTAGCCAAGTCCCTGCCCTCCGGAGAGGCTGGGGCGGGGTTGGGGAACTCCCAAGCTGGGCCTGTAACACAAAGACGGAAGACACGACTAATACCCATCCTAGGTCGCCTCTTGAGTGTGCCCCTCTCCACACCTCCACAGATCTGAGGCTCAGAACTCCAAATGTCCAGTCCCCTGCCTTACAGAGAGAAGGGCAACACACTTGTGGATGTCCTTGAGCATGCCCCCCACCCCTACCAGAGACTGGCACAGTAGAGCCATCCATCCACCAGGCCTCCTCCAAGCTCCCACCCTCACCTAGCCCAGGTAAAGGACCCAGGTGGGAGTCAGTGGGCAGAGATGCTAATCAGGCGCTGGGCTCCGTCTAGGGCAGGGAGCTCTCCACCTTGGCCCCCGAGACACTTGGAGCCAGAGCATTCTCGCTGGGGGGCGGGGGGCGGGGGGTACACTATGCGCTGTAGGATGTTGAGAGTGTCCTCCACCCATGAGGTGCCAGTGACCCCCGATTGTGATAACCCAACATTGCCAAATGCTACCCCACCCCCACCCCATCCCCACACCAGTTGAGGCCCCTGGTCTCCAGCAGCCCTGCCCAAGAGAGCTTTCTGGAATGATGGAAATACTCTGTTCTATGCTGTCCAATCCAGGCATCACCGAGCACACAGAACGTGGCTAGTGAGACCAGGGAACTGGGTCTTTATTTTACTTCATTTTAATGAAGCTAAATAGCTATGCATGGCTCGTGGCTGCCTCTACAGCAAATAGCCCTCAGTCCTTGCCCAGCTCTGGCCTCCGCCCCAGTCGGGCCTGGGCCTGGGTTGACTGTGGGAATTTGGTTGGCGGCAGGAACTCACTTCCATTTCCTTCCTGGTGTGGGTCGGGGCTGCACGCCTCTACCCGATGAGTCATGAGGCTGGCACAGAGCACCCAGAGCCTGGAAGGTTGTTCTGTCTGATCCCAGGGGTCCTCTGTCAGGCTGGGGACCCTAGATGACCCCAGTATTTTGTGGAGTTTTCCTTGGCCAGTGGCTGCATGCTAGCTGTTTGGGAAACACTCACACATACACACACACACACACACACGCTGCCAGAAGCAGAGACCATAGCCCAGTGCCCTGCTGTGCCCGTCTGGAGCCTGTCTTGAAGCTCCACAGTTCACTTCCCAGTGGTGGGTTCGGTCCCCTAAATAGGGATTCACTGGGCAAGTTTGGTTAATTACGTGGGGATGATCATACCAACTGGAGGCAAGGGGCAGTCACAGAACCTGCACCAGGATCTGAGCAGGAGGCTCCTGAGGAGGGCCTGGCCCTGGACTGAGATGAAGAAAGCATCCCTGCCTGGAGGGCACTCTGCTGTCTGAGATGCCCTGGAGGTTGGGAGTCAAGGATGCAGCTGGAGAAGCCAGGCCCAAAGCTCAGGCAGCGTGGTTGTGCTCTGGGCCTGGTCTGTGGCCCCTGAGACAGGCCCTGCCATGGTCCCCACGATCCCCATGCTAGCCCTAGAATCATGCCCTAACCCCAGGGTCTCCTCCTGCTTCCAGGGAGAAGCTGTTAGCAGAAAAGACATGCCTTTCAGTAACAGGGAGCAAAGTTCTTAAAGTAAGGGAAGGGGAGAGGCTGAGGGCAGGCTGCATGGTGACCCCAGGGTGATGGAGACAGTCCAGGCTCTGGGCCGCACCCCGGGAGAGTGGGAGCTTGGAGCAGAGGGTGAGAGGGCTGATGTGTAGGCCTACTGTTTAAAGGTCAAAGATGGTTTCCATCAGCCAAGGTGAGTGCTCCCCATGAAGGAAGCACAGCTTCACCTTGATCTCAGGGAGGAGTGAGGAAGTGAGCACTTCTTGTGGGCTGATCTTCCCCTCCCCCTCTACCCTGGGAGCAAAAGGAAGGTTGGTTGTGCTTGTCCTGGTGGCAGTGGAACCCTGGACCCGTTATGCCCTGAGCCAGCCCAAGGGGAGCTTTCCTCCCCACTAGGAAGGCCCAGAAGAGCAGCTCTCAGACAGCTCTTCCCAATGCTCAGATGAGGGCCCCAAGAGAGAGTTCCCAGCTCTTGGACTGCACACCAGGCCCCTGGATGGGGAGGGGCCGCAGTGAATTGTGTGTGGAAGTGGTACTCCCACCCCTGCCGACCCACAGAGGTCTCTTCATGTGCTCTCCCTTTTGAGAGACCGGCTGCTTCATCTCTCTGGGCCTGTGAATGACTGACAAGCAGAGTCTCCCCCCAGCCATGACAGGGGATAAGCAAGAAACTCTTGCTTTTTGTCCCTGAGGTCTGGGGGCTGTTTGTTACTCAGCTTATCCATCCAGGCCTGACTGAGACAGTCTGTACCTATTTGATCTCAAAGTATTCAGGGCTGGGGACTGGAAGGTGGCTACCTGGAAGGGGCTGGGGACTTAGGAGCATGCCCCACTCCCCGACTCAGGCAAGAAACACTGGCTCATTGTAGGGACTCAGGAGAACATCGGTCAGAGAACAGGTGTTGGTGGGTGGCATACCCAGCCCCATAGAGAGCATTGAGGGTCCAGAACTTTGCCCACTTTCCTTGTTCTTCCTCCAGCTCCAGTTCAGTTCAGTTCATTTCAGTTGCTCAATTGTGTCCGACTCTTTGTGACCCCATGGACTGCAGCACACCAGGCTTCCCTGTCCATCACCAACTCCCGGAGCTTGCTCAAACTCATGTCCATCAAGTCAGTGATGCCATCCAACCCATCTCATCCTCTGTCATCCCCTTCTCCTCCTGCCTTCAATCTTGCCCAGCATCAGGGTCTTTTCCAATGAGTCAGTTCTTTGCATCAGGTGGCCAAAGTATTGGAGCTTCAGCTTCAGCATCAATCCTTCCAATGAATATTCAGGACTGATTTCCTGTAGGATGCACTGATTTGATCTCCTTTCAGTCCATGGACTCTCAAGAGTCTTCTCCAACCACAGTTTGAAAGCATCAATTCTCCAGCTCCAACCACCAGGGTGAAAAAGCAGACACAGGAGATGAAGGGACTGTCCCCTCCAGTACCCAGAGCTGTAGGTGACCTGAGCCAGTGAGAGACTGGACCTGGGGTCTCTGGAAGGCTAACTACCTTGGGTTGTTTTTTGTTTTTGTTTTTGTTTTTTTTGGCTGTGCTGGGTCTTCGTTGCTGCTTGGGCTTATCTCTAGTTGTGGCGAATGAGTGCTACGTTTTAGTTGTGGTGCCCAGGCTTCTTACTGCAGTGGCTTCTCTTATTGGGGAGCACGGGCTCTAGAGCTTAAGGACTTCAGTAATTGCAGCCTCCAGAGCACAGGCTTAGTAATTGTGGCACATGGGCCTAGTTGCTCAGAGGCCTGCAGGGTCTTCCCGGACCAGGGATCAAACACGTGTCTCCTGCATTGGCAGGCAGATTCTTTACCAGAAAAGCTCCCTGGGACTTGGGTTTTAATAAATGAAGAGGCCAGAAACCACGGATCTGCCCAGAAAACCCATCGGGCCTGGAAAAGCAGTTTTCTCCGAGGAGGCTCGGGACAGTGGGGAGGAAGTCGTAGCTGCTTCCTGCTCTGGCCCCCAGATTCAGGCTGACCAGCCATTCCTGGCCCTCCCTGCTCCTTCCTCTCCCCACATGGGCTCCCCCGCGCTCTGCTGCTGCCCTGGAAGCCCTGTAGTACTTTCCATTCATCCATGACGTTCCTTCCCCTTCCTGATGTTAATAAGCACAGTTTTTTTTTTCTGCTGTTATTTGAAAGGAAGACACCAACTATTTTTTTCACCAAGACGCTCTACTCCTCACCCTCCACCCCATAACAAGATGAAATCTGTGGAACAATCTTTCCTGTTTCCCCCTCCTGATCACCTATCATGAGACCTGGGGAGGAGTCTATTCCCTGACCCCTTCCCCTCAATTTCAGACCTGGTCGTGCTAGCCTACTGATAGTGGCTTCCCCGGTGGCTCAGTTGGTAGAGTCTGCCTGCAATATGGGAGGCCTGGGTTCAATCCTGGGTCAAGAAGATCCCCTGGAGAAGGGAAGGGCTACCCACTCCAGTATTCTAGCCTGGAGAACTCCATGGACAGAGGAGCCTGGTGGGCTACAGTCCCTGGGGTCATAAAGAGTCAGACACACTGAGTGACTAACTTTCACTTTCAGTCTGCTGATAGATTTCTTGGCAGCCACCTCTATGTATCAAGGATCTTTATTTTTAACACTTACCTCCCCCAGTTCCCCAGATATGACCACTACCTATTTTCCACTATATACCAGCATGCATGCGAGTATACGTATGCAAACCACATGTATGTGCACATGTGTATCTGGGCACACATCTGCATGTATGTCTGTGCACATGTGTGCGTGCAGGTACACACATGAACTCCCAAATGCATCCATGGTTGTGGTGTGCATATGCACACACACCTATGTACAGGTGCACACATGCGGGCACGCACATTGTGTCTGTCTGTGCGGGCATGCATATGTACAGATACGGGGCTAGAAAGACAGTTCAGCACAGCTCTCATGGTTCCTTTATGTCTCCGCCCGGAGATCTGGCTCTGTCTCATTCTTGCTTACCAGGAGGCCTCTCTGGGCCCCTTTCTGGTTGGGCTCAGGTTGTCAGGTGCTGGCACATGAGTTCTGGGAGTGGTCCAAGCTGTTCAAAGATGCTCTTCCCCCGCCTCTGCAGGTTTCCGGTCACATAAGGAGCCCAGTGCCCAGTCTGACTGTCTTTCCTTTGTCAGCAACCTCTTTCTCAATGAAGCTCTGAAAATCTCTTTACCCATGGGGTTTAGGAGTTTAACCAGGATGTGGCTGGGTGGGGCCTATCTTGGCTTCCTGCCCTGAGCTCCCCGGGGCTAGCATGCCTACAGCCTTGGATCTTCTGGGATATGTTCTATTATCTATCCAGTGCTCCTGGTTGCACTGACCACCTGTTGCTTTTGCCCCTGTGGGACTCCATCCACAACTGAGGTCTAAGCCTTTCACCTTTTCTTGTGTGCTTTGCCTCTCCTTACATTTTCCCTCTGTGATATGAGGTGTTCCTTCTACCTGGACCTTCTATCCAGGCATTCTTTGACAGCCACCTCTCCTTCAGTTCATTTTTCTATTTCAGTTGCAGGGAGTCCGCTCTGCATGTGAGCACACTAGTGTGTGTGTGTGTGTGTGTGTGTGTGCACAGGTTTTCTCCGTCGGAGCAGAGGGGTGGGATGTTCGCACTGCCTCCTCTGGCAGATCTTCCTCTTTGACTCCTGGGCTCAGGTCCTTGTCCCCCTGCATCGTTGCCTCGTTGGCGCCGGGTCTGATGGGAGGGGATGCTGGTCTCAGCATCTGTGGTCCCACCAGCGAAGAGGACAAAGCCATCATCGTGTCCTAGACTGGTGGCTGCCCTGGGCTGGCTGCTGCCGTGGGCTGGCCCACCTGCCCCCTTCCTGGCACCATCTCCACGGCACCTGTGGCCTCATCCACAGTCTCGGTTACAGAGTTAAAACACAAACAAACAAGCAAGACTTGCGCACACAGCACAATACTGTTGCAGCTGCGTGAAGCTCTTGGCACCCAAGTGAGGAAAGCAAGAAAGACTGGAGCCATCAGAGTTATGGCGGGCAGGGAAGTAGGGTGGGGGGGGCTGTGTGCAGGGGAGTGGGGTAAGAAAAAGCAGGTGCTGAAGGGGGCAAGTCTTCTAAGATGAAGGGTCCCAAGTCCCCTGGAACCTCCTCTGCCCCTCTTCCCCTCTGTCTCTTTTTCAATCCATGGATTTTTTTTTTTAATGTGTTAAATATACATAACGTACACTCACCATTTAAACCACTAAGTGTACAGTTCAGTGGCATTAAGTACAATAAGTACATTCATGCTGTTGTGTAACCATTACCACTGTCCATCTCCAGACTCTTTTTCACCTTCCTAAACTGAGACTTTGTCTCCATTAAACACTAACTTCCCCTCTCCCTCCTCTGGGAACTTCTACTTGACTGTTGCTATGAATTTGCCTGCTCTAGGGACCTCATGTACATGGAATCAGACTGTCCTTGGCCTTTTGTGACTGGCTGATTTCATTCAGCATAATGTCTTCAAGGTTCATCCACGTTAAGCACTTGTTGGAATTTCCTCCCTTTTTGAAGGCTGAATGATATTCTATTGTATGTACAGGCACACCTCATTTTATTATACTTTGCAGATATTGCATTTTTTTAATTTATTTTTATTTTTGGGTGTATTGGGTCTTTGTTGCTTTGTGCAGGCTTTCTCTAGTTGCAGTGAGTGGGGGCTACTCTTCATTGTAGTGTGCGGGCTTCTCACTGTTGAGAGGCTTCTCTTGTTGCTGAACACAGGCTCTAGGCTCGAGGGCTTCAGTAGTTGCAGCAGGCGGGGTCAGTAGTTGCAGCTCGCAGGTTCTAGAGCGTGGGCTCAGTAGCTGTGGCACAGAGGCTTAATTGCTCCACAGAATGTGGAATCCTTCCAAACCAGGTATTGAACCCACGCCCCCAGCATTGGCAGGCAGATTCGTATCCACAGTGCCACCAGGGAAGTCCTACATTTTTTATTTTTTTTTTACAAATTTGAACATTTGTGCTCTGTGTCGAGCAAGTCTATGGACACAATTTTTCAACAGCATTGTTTTAAAATTAAGGTATAGGGACTTTCCTGGCCAATAGTGGTTAAGACCTCGCACTTCCCCTTGCGCTTCCAATGCAGGGAGCGCTGGTTCCATCTCTGGTCTGCAAACTAATATCCCACATGCTGTGTGGTGTGGCCAAAAGATAAGTAAAATTTAAAATAAAATTGGGGTATTTTTAGCCATAATGCTTTTGCACAATTAATAGACTATAGAATAGTGTAAACATAATTTTTACTGTAGTTGTACAACATTATTATATGCTATAGGTGTACAACACAGTGTTTGACAATTTTTAAAAGTTATACCCCATTTGTAGCTATTATAAAATAAATGGCTATTATTTTACATTATAAAATAGTTGGCTACATTCCCTGTTGTGCAATATATCCATATTTCTTACTTTATACATAATAGTTTGTACTTATTAGTCCCCTACCCCTATATTTTTCTTCTCCCTTTCCTCTCCCCACTGGTAATCACTAGTTTGTTCTCTATCTCTGTGGGTCTGTTTCTTTTTTGTTATATTCACTAGTTTTATTTTTTCAATTCCACATATAGGTGATATCATACAGTATTTGTCTTTCTCTAACTTATTTCACTTAGCATAATATCCTCCAAGTCATCCATGTTGTTACAAATAGCAGGATTAAATTCTTTTTTTTTTTTTTAAGTCGCTCAGTCGTGTCTGACTCTTTACAATCCCATGGACTGTAGTCTACCAGGCTTCTCCGTCCATGGGATTTTCCAGGCAAGAGTACTGGAGTGGGTTGCCATTTCCTTCTCCAGGGGATCTTCCTGACCCAGGTATTGAACCCAGGTCTCCCACATTGCAGGCAGACACTTTATCCTCTGAGGCACCAATAGTCCATTTTATATTTTTTTTTCCAGTTTTATTTATTTATTTATTTAACTTTACCATATTGTATTGGTTTTGCCATACATTGACATGAATCCACCACGGGTGTACATGTGTTCCCCATCCTGAACACTCCTTCCACCTCCCTCCCCATCCCATCCCTCTGGGTCATCCCAGTGCACCAGCCCCGAGCACCCTGTATCATGCATTGAACCTGGACTGGCGATTCGCTTCACATGTGATAATTTACATGTTTCAATGCCATTCTCCCATATCATCCTGCCCTCTCCCTCTCCCACAGAGTCCAAAAGACTGTTCTATACATCTGGGTCTCTTGCTGTCTTGCATACAGGGTTATCATTACCATCTTTCTAAATTCCACATATATGTGTTAGTACACTGTATTGGTGTTTTTCTTTCTGGCTTACTTCACTCTGTATAATAGGCTCCAGTTTCATCCACCTCATTAGAACTGACTCAAATGTATTCTTTTTAATGGCTGAGTAATATTCCATTGTATACACATCTTCTTTATCCATTCATCTGTTGATGGACACTTAGGTTGCTTCCATATCTTGGCCACTGTAAATAATGCTATGAACATTGGGGTCCATGTATCTTTTTAAATTTGTGTTTTTGTATTCTTTATATTCTACATCCAGAAGTGAAATTGCCGGGTCACATAGTAGCTCTATTTTTAGATTTTAGAGGAACTTCCATACCGTTTTCTACAGTGATTGCACCAATTTATATTCCCATCAACAGTGAACCAGGGTTCCCTTTTCTCCACATCCTCACCAACATTTGTTATTTGTATTCTTTTTGATGATAGCCATTCTGACAGGTGTGAGGTGGTATCTTATTGTGGTTTTGCTTGTATCTCCCTGATGATTAGTGATGCTGAACATCTTCTCACTTGCTTGTTGGCCATCTACATTTCCTCTCTGGAAAAAGTATAAACACAGCTTTCATATGCACTGTTATTGTTCAGTCGCTAAGTCATGTCTGACTCTTTGCAACCCCATTAACTGCAGGATGCCAGGCTTCCCTGTCCTTCACTATCTCCCGGAGTTTGCTCAAACTCATGACCAATGAGTCAGTGATGCCATATAACCATCTCATCCTGCTCTCAATCTTTCCCAGCATCAGGGTCTTTTCCAATGTGTTGGCTCCTTGCACAAGGTGGCGAAAGTATCGGAGCTTCAGTTTCAGCCCCAGTTCCTCCAATGAATATTCAGGGTTGATTTCCTTCAGGATTGACTGATTGGATCTCCCTGCTGTCCAAGGGACTCTCAAGAGTCTTCTCTAGCACTATAGTTCAAAAGCATCAATTCTTTGGTGCTCAGCCTTCTTCAAATGCACTAGGAAACCCCAAAATTCAGGTGACTGACTTTACTGTGATATTTGTTTTGTTTTGATAGCCTGGACCTGAACCTGAAATATCTCCCAGGTGTCCTGCCTATCTATGCTACATTTTGTTTATCCCTTTACCCATCTTGGGTTGCTTTCATCTTCTGGTTATCCCATCCTCTCTTGAATCTCTTTTTTTGTTGGCTTTTGTTAAAATCACAGAGAAGTTGAAATTGCAGGTGCCCTGGAAAATCTCGGAATTTTAGTCAGATGGCCTTTCTGGGCCTGTTTCTGCATCTTGTAATGATGTAATGATGATCTCTAAGGGAACAACATGAATCAGCATTCCTATGGTTTGTTGACATGTAGCAGAAAGGAGGAGAATCACTCATGGGTGCTCTGGTAGGAGCCAGTCAAGGAAGGTGGCCATCGGGTCAGCCTTCCCTCCAGGGTGTGAGCCTGGGCCACAAAACCCCTCCTCAGTGACCCTGGGCTGCCCCAAGCTCTGACCAAGGGGAAACCACAGGTGGATACAATTTGCAAATAGCCTTGGCCCCTGTGATAGCTTATGGTGAACAAAGTTGGATTTGTGATCTCTAAAGAAGATTTAGCTTCAGGACCAGGGACGAGGCTTGATCACTCAAAAACTTTTGTGTAGCAGAGTTTTATTAAAGTGAAAAAGGGACAGAGAAAGCTTCTGACATAGACATCAGAAGGGGACAGAAAGTGCCCCTACTCACTAGTCTTACCAAGACCTTATACACTTTTACCAGAGCCACTCCCACAACATACATCTTAACAAGATTAGAACTAACAACAGAAAGGTCTTACCAGACCCACTCCCACAACATATGTCTTAAAATAACAAGATTAGTCAGAAAAAGTTGTTAAGGAGAAACATGTCCTTGAGCAAGATACATTGTTATTTTGACTAAAACAAAGCAAAGTAGAAAAAAAAAACTTTTATCTTCATGACCCAGATAACCACCATGGTGTGATTACTGGGCTAGAGCCAGACATCCTGGAATGCGAAGTCAAGTGGGCCTTAGGAAGCATCACTATGAACAAAGCTGGTGGAGGAGATGGAATTCCAGTTGAGCTATTTCAAATCCTAAAAGATGCTGTTAAAGTGCTCTTTAATATGCCAGCAAATTTGGAAACCTCAGCAGTGGCCACAGGACTGGAAAAGGTCAGTTTTCGTTCCAATCCCAAACAAATTCAATGCCAAAGAATGCTCAAACTACCACACAATTGCACTCGTCTCACATGCTAGCAAAGTAATGCTCAAAATTCTCCAAGGCAGGCTTCAACAGTATGTAAACCATGAACTTTCAGATGTTCAAGCTGGATTTAGAAAAGGCAGAGGAACTAGAGATCAAATTGTCAACATCCATTGGATCATCAAGAAAGCAAGAGAGTTCCAGAAAAATATCTACTGGTTTATTGACTATGCCAAAGCCTTTGACTGTGTGGATCACAACAAACTGTGGAAAATTTTGAAAGAGATGGGAATACCAGACCACCTGACCTGCCTCCTGAGCAATTTGTATGCAGGTCAAGAAGCAACAGTTAGAACTGGACATGGAACAACAGACTGGTTCTAAATCAGGAAAGGAGTATGTCAAGGCTATATATTTAAATAACCCTGCTTATTTAACTTATATGCAGAGTACATCATGAGAAACCCTGGGCTGGATGAAGCACAAGCTGAATCAAGATTGCTGGGACAAATAACAATAACCTCAGATATGCAGATGACACCACCCTTATGGCAGAAAGCAAAGAAGAACTAAAGAGCCTCTTGCTGAAGTAAAAGAGAAGAGTGAAAAAGTTGGCTTAAAACGCAACATTCAAAAAATGAAGATCATGGCATCCAGTCCTATCACTTCATGGCAAATAGATAAGGAAACAATGGAAACAGTGACTTTATTTTGGGGGCTCCAAAATCACTGCAGATGGTGACTGCAGCCATGAGATAAAAAGACACTTGCTCCTTGGAAGAAAAACTATGACCAATCTACACGGCATATTAAAAAACAGAGACATTACTTTGCCAATAAAGGCCCATCTAGTCAAAGCTATAGTTTTTCCAGTAGTCATGTATAGATGTGAGAGTTGGACTGTAAAGAAAGCTGAGGGCCAAAGAATTGATGCTTTTGAACTGTGGTGTTGGAGAAGACTCTTGAGAGTCCCTTGGACTGCAAGGAGATCTAACCAGTTCATCCTAAAGGAACTCAGTCCTAAATATTTATTGGAAGGACTGATGCTAAAGCTAAAACTCCAATACTTTGGCCACCTGATACGAAGAACTGACTCATTAGAAAAGACCCTGATGCTGGGCAAGATTGAAGACAGGAGAAGGGGATGACAGAGGATGAGATGGTTGGATGGCATCACCAATTTGATGGACATGAGTTTGAGCAAGCTCCAGGAGTTGGTGATGGACAGGGAAGCCTGGTGTGCTGCAGTCCATGGCGTCGCAAAGAGTCGGACATGACAGAGCAACTGAACTGAAAACAAAGCAATGTAGAATAAAACATTTGTCTTTTTCTCCTTGAGAGCCCCAGACCCCTTTCTCCTCCTTGGGGACCCTGGACTTCTTATTAACCTACATAGGAATTGACTCTCTCACCTAACCCATTAATTGACTCTTGCCAGTGACCCGTGACCTGGGGCAGAAAAAGAACCAAGGACCAAGACCAGCCAGTCATCTGAAGACGGCACAGCAGGGAGGTCAGGGGAGCTCAGGGACAGAAATTACCTGAAGCCAGAGCAGCTAGCCAGAGGAGGAAGAACAGAGGTAGTACCTGGGAGGTATGGGGCTACAGTGAGATACAGCAGCCAGAGGACCCAGAGCATCTCCCAGATCCTTCCCAGACCCAGGTCAGGTGTCCTTCGAAGGACACAAGCACATTCATATCCCTCGTGTCTCTGGAGACTGGAGTGTGTATCTATCCCTCTCCCCCAAAAGGGTCTGACAACCCATAGCATGATGCCAGGATGGGATAAGGGAGGTGTGTGCTCTCAGGGGACAGGAAAATGCAGACCTTTGCAGCCTGATGTCAGCCCTGGTCTGACCTCAGAGAACACAATGGCTTCATTCATGCATGGGACATGCAGGAGTAGGTGTGGGGTACGGGCTTCTTTTGGGGGTGATGAAAATGTAAAATTGACTGTGATGATGGTTGCTATATACTAAAAACCACTGGACTGTACACGAATTGTATACTCTGAAAGGGTGAAATGTGGTTTATCAACTCAACCTTGATAAAGCCACTCACAGAGGCACACAGTCGTACCCAGCAGAAGCCCAGGAACCCTCTGTGTACCAGGACACACAAGGTCTCAGCTTGCTTCCTTTGTGCTCTGTTTTCACATGAGGGCAGAGGACAGGCTGGGCAGCCCCCTCCCTCAGAAGCTTCCTCACCTACCCAGGAAGTCACAGGGAGTTTGGGTTAAAGCAAAGGGGACCACGTATTTGGAAGTACATTAAAACTGCAGTGCCAGGTGGAGCAGGGATGGTCTGCAGAGAGAGACGCAGGGCTCTGACAGCAACACGCAGGGGATGGAAAGCGGTGTCAGGGACCCGTGGGAAAATCTGGGCAGCGGAGAGGGGCCAGGAGGGAGAGGATCGGGTGAAAGGCCTCCAGCCCTCCAGCCCCCACTCCCCAGCCTTTTGGTAAGACTTTCCTTCTGCAGTTTTAGATTAAAATATAAAGACCCTGGGCAGAGGCAGATGGGCCCCCAGCCCATTGGGGAACACACCTGGGGCAACCTGAGTGTGAGTGAATTTTTGTGGGGGAGTGCTGGTACAAGTCAGTGTCCCTGCTGGAAGCAGAATCATGAGTCTTGGAGGGGGGCAGTGAAACCCACCCTGGCTGTGAAAGTGGGGTCTGAACCTGGCAGTTCTGCTTGGAAATGTCTTGGCCTAGGAGCTGGAAGTTCATCCACACGAGTCATTCATGAAGTCAGGGTTTACTGAGTGCCTACTATGTGCCAGGTTCAGCCTGAGTGTCAGCTTGGAATCAGCCTGAGCTGGGATGCTAATGAGGCCATTTCCAACAAAAAGAACACTCACCTATCTGGCAGACTCCAGGCTACATGCCAGCCTTCCGGCCATGTTATTCCTGGTCCTGACACTGTGCCTCAAGGGAGGGTCTAGGGCACTGACTTTGACCGTCTCAGGGTCACACAAGAGCAGGGACAGAGGGCAGAACATGGGCACAGAGAGCATTGTGATTCCCGAAGGTGTATTAACCCTGTCCCAGGAGGCCAGAAGTGGGGAAGCAGCTCTCACTGCATAGCCTCTGCAAGCCCTAGCCCTTGGAAGGGTGCTTCACAAATGGGAAACTGAGGCACACACAGCAGATGGCCATGGGATTACCCTGAGCAATTCTGGGGGTGGAGGGGAAAAGAGAAGCAGACAGAATCCTGGGGCATGATAGGAGCCCAAAGAGCTGCAGCTTCTTGTTGAGAAAGGACACTGAGGCCCAGCAGGGGACTGCTGACCAGCAATCAGCCCCAGGGCAGCTAAGGGAGTGGCCAGTCCAGTATTTCCAGGAAGCTGGGGCCAGGCCCCTTTCTGTTTCTAGCCTGCACTCATGGTTTCCCTGATGGGCAGACTGGGCACCTCAACAGCATATTCTGCCAGCAAGGCTATTTTTCACTAGTTTACCAAAAATCTTCCCAACCCCCTAAGACTGAGAAACTAGGTTCACCACTGTGCATGGATATGAGGTGGTCCGGATTGCCCACCACTCGTTAGTGGTTGATCCCGGTTTGCCTTGAAGCCTCTCATACTGTCTTCCGGCACTGCTATGTAACATTCAGGAACTGATGCTTGCTCCTCCAACCTGACCACCAATAGTGTTCAAACGGGCTGCACTACTGTGGCAGAGTGGTGGAGAGGGAAGACTTGTGAATGGAGAGACCAGGCACTTTCCTCCTCTGCAACTAGAAAAGATGATCCTGAATCAACAGCCTGTGCAGCTATCTCACCCACACCTCTATGTAACCCCTGTGCTCAGAGTAGTATGTCTGTTGGCTGTCCAAAAATATGCATTAACAGCTTGTTCATGGTTCCTTCTTTTTGGCTGGGGTAGGAGATAGGCCGAGAGAAGAATCCAGGTGAAACTCATTTCCTTTTGGTTCAGGGGCCTCTCTGAAGAGCCAAGGCAGACTAAATGAAAACGGAGATCCAGTTTCCAGGAGACAGAACTGGAGAGGCAGGCGATGCAGGTCTCATCCTCTGAACCACGGTAGCGTCAGCCTCACCTTTCAGTCTGACGCCAGAGGTCCTAGGACTGCTCCTCCTTCCGACAGAGGCTTGCGCTTGCTGTAGGCCCTTGAGCCTGCTGTAGGCCCGGGGCTTGGCTCATAGGGTGGGAGGGGAACTGCACAGTGCACGCCCTGGCCAGCCCAAGAAACCTGTGCACACTTGTGTCCCGGCCTGTGTCACTTCCTGCAGGCACCTGTGCAGGGAAGGGCGTCCCCACTCCCACCACCCCAGGCGCCGAGAGTCCCGAAGGCGTGGGTCTGGGGCCTGGAGTGACAGGCTGTCCCCTCTCTCCCTCCGGCAAAGGACACTGCCTGGAAGCCTGTCCCATGCCTGTCGCGAGGAGACGCTGGCTTCCCAGACACCTGCGGGGACAAACGAAGTCCCTGCGAAAGCACGTGGATCCTGCATGCGGAAAGGAACCAGGCAGGGGGCTCTCGGCCAGGGGGTGGGCAGGGGGCAAGGAAAAAGGAGGACTGGCCGAGACACCCGTGGGTCGCGACTACGCGACACAGCACTGGCCCCAGGCCCAGCCCTCACCCAGGCTCTCTCCCGAGGCCCCGGCCTCGCCCCTAACCCCGCCCCTAGCCCTGCCCCTAGGCTGCGCTGTCTCGCCGCATGCCCTCCGCCTGAAGCCGCGGCCCCGCCCCTCGGCCAGCGCAGCCCCGCCCCACCGGGTTGCTAGGGGAAGTGACGTCACAGCGCGATGGCGGCGGCTCCTTCAGGCAGCTGAAGGGAGATTTAGGCCCGGGAGATCCGAGTCCATCCGCGGCGGGGAGAGGGCGAGCGGGGCCGGCGGGGGCCGGGACAGGGGCGGCGGCGCTCGAACTGTCCCATCTGCCCCGTATTGAGGCGCTGGGAGCGGCGGAGCGACCGGAAAGCGATGGTGAAAGCGGGGCCGTGAGGGGGGCGGAGCCGGCAGCCGGACCCGCAGTAGCGGCCGCAGCGGCGCCGCCTCCCCGAGCTCAGACCCAGGAAGCGGCCGGGAGGGCAGGAGTAAACCGGTCCCGCCGCCGCCGCCATGGAGCTTAGAGTGGGGAACAGATACCGGCTGGGCCGGAAGATCGGCAGCGGCTCCTTCGGAGACATCTATCTCGGTGAGGCGCCCCTCCCCCCGGCGCGGGCCACCCCAAACCGGCGTCCGCCGTACCCGGTTCCGCTCCGGCCTCCGCCCCGGCGACCCCGCCCCCGGCGACTCGAACCCCAGGCTCGACCCTCTTAGCCGCTGGCGGTGAGCCGGGTCCCCGCTGGTTCGGATCTCCCAGCCCCCCAGGCAGGAACTTTTGGCCTTTCTGACCCGCGCCCCTCCACCGCACCACCTCACTCCGAGGGCACCTGCTTGACCTGAGCTCGCGGCCTCTGGGCAGCGGCCGGGAGCCTCGGTTAGGCCCTCGCTGCCCGCTCTGCCTGCCCCGCCTGGTGTCCGCTCCCAGTGGCCCCCCCAGGCAGACAAAGGCCGTCGGCTAGTGCGGCTCCCACGTCCTACGCCCGTGCGGCGGGCACGAGAAGAGTCCGGGGCTGGCCGAGGCTTCCTCGGCGCTCCTCGTGACGGTGCAGCCTCAGCTGACCAGCCCCTCTGGCTCGGAGCCTGGTCGTAGACCGCAGGTGGCGCACAGGGTCGCCTGGGGGCCAGTCGAGTGGTCGTTGAGAACATGTTGCGCATCCAAGTTGCGTACTAGGTACCTCGGCTTAAACAAGAATGACATTCAGGTGATTCTGGACAAAGTCAGCGTTAGGGTGTTGGCAGACTTAGAGGCAAATAAAGCGGCAAAGCTCTACTCATTAGCTTACCCTTCTGCTATGAAAATTCTTCCAGGTAGACGGGGGGGAAAAGATTAGAACGTTCCGGATGGCTTCAGATTTCCAGTGAAAGAAAGCGCATGTATACACGTGTGTAATAAAAGGTTGTCTTGAGTCTTACAGTTGAAAGTTTAAAAATACCTTATTGGGTTTTCCCAAAGGAATAATTGTATATAAGTTACTCCTACCCCCACATTTGGGGACGTCCAGCCTGGCACGCGGTGCGTGTGCAGAGGGACTCTCATTGCGCAAGTTTGGGGGTAAACATGCTCTGTGCTTGCGCAGCCCGCTCTGGTGTTTTTGTTTGGCTGGTGTCAGGGAGGGTCAGGAATAGCTTCGTTTGTCAGTAATGCTTCTGGTTATGCCTTTCAGATGGTCCCAAGTCCGTGTGCTCACCGCCCCATCCTTGGCTATAGTTCCCAAAAGGATGCACGACCTCCTGGGCTGACAGTGTAAGAGGAATCCGCACTTAGGGGAGTTCCTAACTGTTTTTGGTACCCTTACCCTACAGGGAAACCTGTCCCATCAGTGTGTGCTTTACTGCCCTGCTGAGTAGAATACACTTTAGAGACACTTGCATTTTGCTGTTTAAATATTTATATCCGGTAGTCAGCAGTTGCCTTCTCAGCAGTGTTTTGGGAGGCAAAGTGCTGGGTAAATGCATGCTGTTTGCCTTATTTATAGAACAATAGATTTTGGCAAAAGTTTTAACCTAGAATCTAGGAGCCTACTGCAAAGCCAATCTATTAGCCACCTTTACACTGATAGGAAAAAGTCAGTGTTTTGAAACTTTGTGTTCTTTGGTCTGAAACCTTGCCAGACAGCTCTCTGCTTTCCAAAACTTTGTTCAGTCAGAGTGTGGAACACTGTCACCAGGTTATTCACAAAGAAGTTGAGAGTTTTGCAGGAGACCCTGTAGGCTTATTCACAAGTTTGTCCTTTGGGCCTCACCTTGTTCTGGGCACACCAGTGGTGCTTGATACAGATCATCATGCTGACTGGTCCCAGAGGGATCTGTCTTCAGTTTCCTCCTTCACATTTATCCTAAGATGGATAGACTGTGGCTCTTGAGCACTCATTATGAGTACCCACATGGCCCAGCCATTGGAGTACACTTAAAATTACTTGTGTGCAGTTGGATACAACCAGTTATTTTCATCAGCCTTGGCTCTTGGCCCATGTAGTGGTGGCTTCAGGCTACATGCTACCTCACTAAGAAAATGTGACATGGTCTTGTTAGATTGAGATGTGACTGGAAAAGTGGGTCAGAGGTGGTTCGCTAAGTCGTGTCTGACTCTTTGTGACCCTGTGGATTGCAGCACCAGGCTCTCTGTCTTCCACTATATCCCAGTTTGCTCAGAATCATGTCCATTGAATTGGTGATGCCATCCAACCATCTTATCCTCTTCTACACCCCCGTTCTTTTGCCTTTAGTCTTTCCCAGCATCAGGGTGTTTTCCAGTGAGTTGGGTCTTCACATCAGGTGGCCAAAGTATTAGAGCTTCAGCATCAGTCCTTCCAATGAATATTCAGGGTTGATTTCCTTTAGGATTGACTGGTTTAATCTCCTTGCAGTCCAAGGGACTCTCAAGAGTCTTCTCTAGCACCACCATTCGAAAGCATCAATTCTTCAGCTTTCAGTCTTTTTTATGGTCCAAGGACCATGGGATGTATTGAGTCATCTGTACCATTGTTGTTTCTGGGGTTTGTTTTTTTTTCCATTTTTTAGGCAATTAATTAGTCATTAGTTGAGGAATGAGGAATTTGGTTCTCATCTTAAAATTATGTCCTACAAATTATAGTATGATGACAATTAAAAGTTGTTCCAATTGCTGTCACTTTGCTATAGGTCAGATCACTCTGGACAACTCTTCCACCTTGCTTTGAGTGTGGGGTTTGGGGTCTTCTTGGACTTCGTAGCACTTTTAGATGTTTGAAGCTGAGGCTTCAGAGCTGTCCTTCAGCTTGCTAAATGCCTTATGAACCAAGAAGGCCCAGAGCTGGCCTCCCTTCCCAGCAGCCTGCTGTGCTGACATGCACACTGTGCCCTGCAGTTTAGTCCAGTCTTTCCCAAACTCTGAGCCCCCTGTTCTCATGGAGCTCTGTTCTTGTCCATGTTTGGATTGTAGAGGTGGTTACAGTACCTTGGGCCCACCTGCCTTCATGATTGGTGGAATTGAGGAGGTTTTCTTCCTACCAGCTGTTGGCATTTGTACTTGATCCTGACAATCAGTTTGTCAGAGGATGGCCTCATCTGTCCAGTCTTCAACCCAGGTGGACTTTGCGGTTTCACTTTATCATATACACAAACGCTTTGGGGGAGCTAAAGCTTAGTAACCTCTTCATACTTGGTTTTCATGTTTTTCCTTTCTCTGACTTTCATTTCTCTTCAGTGGGGTATCTGGCACGCAGTAGAAGTTCCAAAATGGTGGCTGACTGGCCAGGAGAGGAAAGCAGTTGCCAGTATGCAGCTCTTGTAGTCATACACGCCTGTGTCCTTTACAGTGGTGGCTTCAGTGTTTCTAGATACCAGGTCAGCTGCTTTGTCAGTGGTTGTCCTGCAAGAGTAACTTTTGACCTGCTGTTGAGAGGCCTCTCCCTATTTCTTAAGATAAGACAGCCATCAATGGGAGTTAACCTTTCTCTTCCAGGAAAGGGCCAAGCTTAGAGTTAAGTTCACTTCATTTATCCTCTGCCTTTGCTCTCAACTTGAGGGACATAATTTTGTTTTCCTAGGACCAGCATTAACCTGTGTCTAAACATAGACTAACATCTTTACCTAGTGAGAGGGAACTCTTGTCTGACCAGCAGTGGAACTGCGCAAAAAAGCTGAGGTTTTGGGATAAAACATCTCACTATAAACAGACACTAAGAGTAATCATGTGCTGTTTGGTTTTGACTTGCTCTGAATCTAGAACCCAGAGCTCAGTAATACCTTTTAGATTTTTTTTCCCCCATCTAGAAGTACTTCTAAAAGTTACCTGTTGTGAAGGACCAAGTTTTGTCATTTCCAGTTGTGGCAGACCAGCACTTTGGTTAAATAATATTAAAATGCAGCAGTGTCATGTTGCCATCAGAGCTCTTGGGTGCTTCCTCACTATCCTGTGTTTTCCCTTTGTGGATTCGTGGCGGTTTGAGGACAAGACGTGGGCCAGCACTGGTGGTAGATCACAGGGGCTGCTGTCAGCCAGGGGAGTTGGGACAGGACTGCAGGGCTACAGAGTGGTGCGCCTCAGTTTTGCTCAGGGGTCTCTCACGTTTAGTTCCCAGGGAACATACAGAACTTGACGCTCTGCTTCTTCACCCAGTGGTGAAGACCTTTCAGAGGAGACAGCCTGGAGGGGGTGCTGCCTTCAAGTCTGTTTGGCAGAGAACCCATGTCCAGCCTTTCCTTTTTCAGTCATCAAACTCAGGGCACCCTCCACATCTGTGACGCTGTAGAGGGCTAACTGTTGCTGATATGATCGTGGAGAGGGTGGACTCTGTGTCCTGGTGTAATCCTAGGGCAGGCTGACTCTGTTTGCTGGTGTAATCATGGAGGAGGTGAGCTGTTGCCTGGTGTAATTTTAGGTGAAGCTGACTCTTGCTCTGCGTGGTCTTGGGGGAGGCTGGCTTTGTTGCTGGTGTGATGTTAGGGGAGGCGGGAATTCAATTTGTGTTTCAGAGTTGCCTGTGGTCATTTGTCCTCAAGACTGTCAGTATTGCGGGGTGACTCAGATGTTAGCTTTATCAATGATGATACAGTGGAGCTAGAAGTGTTCTCAGCCTTCTTGAAGGTGCAAGTTCAGTAGGTAGCCTGTGCAGGCTCAGGCAGTGTTGTCATTGAGATGCCTCTTGGCAAGGTTGACGGAACAGACATAGTTGAAAGAGCAAGAGTGCTATAATCAGAGACTTTTTGATGCTCCTGCTTTGGGGTGGGGGAGTAGCTGAGGTAACTAGAAAGATGAGTCATCTGTTCCTCATGGGCTGGCAAGTTCAGTTCAGAGTTCCAGGTCCTCACAGGAACTCAGAGTTCATTTTCCATTTACACAGTACATTTTAAAATGAAGTCATTTCTCTTGTGATTATGTAAATTATCCCAATCTGAGGCAGGAAGGACAAAATGTATTACCTATCTTTCTTCGGAGTGCCCAGGAGTTTTTGTGGCATGTTAAATGGAGTTTTTCAATTCAAGGTGGTCACTAACATTGATCAAATGGTGGTTATTCCCATGGAACCCCAGCATTGGTGACCAGCTTTGTACCTAGGGCCACTAGAAATGGATACATTTCAAGCACCTGTCCGAGCAGACTAGAGGAGAAAGTTTCTCTTTCTTGGGCATTTACTGGGTTCATGAATATCAAGCAGACAACTCTCCTGCAGGTCTTCATTGTTCTAATGCTTGCTGACCTTACTCTGTCTTTTGTCCGGGAGTCTCAATGTTCTTTGTAACCAGCAACCCTTTCATTCCCACAACTCAAAGAAACAGACTCCTGGTCTCCCCTCTGAACTCAGATGGTGAGAGAAACTTGAGTTGCCAGGGACTGGCAACATTGCTTTGCCCAGCGTGGGTCTAGGTTTCATCTGGGCTGCTGGAGCCAGTGTTAATTCCTTCACAAACAACTGTACTTCTGGGAAGAATTAAAGTGCTTTAACTTAGAACTGTTGAGGAAAGCAAGGGGAGACCTAGGTATGTGCTTTCTAATAGACTGCTTTTCCTATTCTCTCTAGTGAATGTGCCTTGGGAGGGCGAGGGGGTCTTGCAGCATAGCTTTGAGTCAGACTGGCACTCAGGACATTTGTGTGATAAGCCTGCATGGGTAGTGCTGTCACGTATGTAAGTCTACATTGTAGTAAAGAAGAGAATGGCATCGTGAGGGTAAACCTCTGATCTTCAGTCATGGGCTGGTGATCAGGAGGTATGAGCAGATATGTTGCTAGTTTTAGCACAAAATTGGCAAAAGATGAGTGACAAGTACGTGTTGCATTGGTGTGATTAGGGCTTTGAGGACAAAACCCAGTCCTGATCCAGTGTCTGTAGGAGACACGGAGCAATGTCCTGTTCCCTGGGAGGGAAGGGATGTGCTGGGTCTCCCTAGGCCTGACCTGTGTTGGGCGAATGATGGCTCCTGCCATGTCGTGGGAACCAAGCCCCCTTGAGAACCACCCTGCTGTCTGTGGCTTGGTACTTGGGCCACATGGACTGAGATGGGCTTAGGCCATGTGGTTATTCAGTGGAAACCCAGCTTTCCCTCTGGAGAGAGGATTGTACACCCTTGAGGCCTATGAAGGAAGCATGGAGAAACGGGGTCGACATGGAATGTGTTGCCCTGGGACTCCCTATGGTCTAGCCTAGGGTGGGTGAATGCAGGGCTGACCAGCAGGCTGGATGAGAAGGTTCAGACCAAGTAGGGGTCCTGTGGAGAGAACTGTACAGCCTGTCTCTGGGTCTCATGGTGATCAGAGGAGGGCCATATGGCAGTGGGTGATATAATGCCATGTAAGATTTTTCTATACATATTACACACTCCTATTTTAAAAAGTGAAAATAAGGTTATTTTCCCACAAGGATTTATCTACTGCTGACACCATTTTGTAGTAGAAAGTGGAGTACTTCCATCAGCTGGTCGTCCTCGGAAGATTCTGATGGCACTCGTTCCTCCAGTGTGTTGTAACATCGGGTTAGGTGGGAGATACCAGATGATTAACATTTGTGGTTTTCTTTCTTTGCCAAGGTACGGACATTGCTGCAGGAGAAGAAGTTGCCATCAAGCTTGAATGTGTCAAAACCAAACACCCTCAGCTCCACATTGAGAGCAAAATCTACAAAATGATGCAGGGCGGAGGTACGATTTTTACCTATTAAGAAAACCAAGGTGGTGTTTGATAAGGGAGACGGCAGATGTCATGAATCGCACTCTGGTTGATTTGGAAAGGGGGCAGGAACGTTCATACCCTTGAACCCATCCTGTGGCTTCTTTCAGATACTATCCGAGAGGCCTGCAAAGGCCCTCACTCGACCAACATCATTTAATGCTCTTGCATGAGTAGTCCCTTCCTTAGGTTATGCTGTGTACTGGTGTCTTTGAACACGAGCTTATGTCAGCACTGACATGAAGCTTCCTGCTGATCCTCCTGTGCTGTCTCTGTCATGCCTGCAGCTTTGGGACGGTCTGCGGACTCTTCCTCCTGTGAGACCCCTTCCAGCTCAGTTACTGTCTCGCTTCTATGAAATCTCTCCTTGGGCTTGAGGGTATCTGATGTCAGAGAGCACCCATCCTGATTTCAGAGTCTCCCTTTTAGAATTCTCTAGACTTTGAGGTGGTTTGGCTAATAGAGCAGGAAGGGGTCTTATTGGGGGGGTCTCAGTCCTGAAGAAACCACAGCATTTTGAAGGGTGTGCCTGTGCTGTTCCCCAAGGAGCTTGGAAAGCCTCAGCACAACCCTGAATGTCTTGAATTTCTCTGGGGACAGGGCTTTGTGTGTGAAGAATAGCTGTGTTATTCCCTCTTGGAAACCTTTCAAGGCAGAAGCCCCCATGATACTTTCAGAGTTGGGGATGGGGGTAGGCTTCTGGGACTTTGCCAAAGGAAAGCTTATCTTCAGAGTCTGTGTTGGCACTTTGTCGGGTGGAAAGGGAGGACTGGTGAGGTGACTTCTTGGCATCTTTGCTTCACAAAGCAGTTTAATCTGTGCTACTACTACCAGAAACCAAATCTCTGCTACTACTACCAGAAACCACCATATCTCCTCTTGACGTAGCACAGGGTGTCTCTCTAGCAGCAGATACATCTTAAACAACATTCAGAGTCCTGTGAGATGATTGCAGAGGGGGTGTCCAGTGCCTCTCGTTCCTGGTATTAAGAGACCAGAAAAAGCTGTAGGTTCTCGGATGGCACATAGAGAGGAGACTCCCTGGCCCCTCCAGTGCCCAGGAGAGGTTGACGGAGGACCCTGCCAGTGTGTCTACCCTCTGGAGGCCCTCGGTGAGCTTCTCAAGCACCAGGTGTGGTCTACACAGCTTTTAAGGTGGTGCTGAATAGGAACAGGTGACTTGAGATATGGCCTTCATGGTGGAAGGAGCTTGGTAATGGGGACTGGATGAAACCTTCTGACTGAAAAGCCTGTGCATTTGAGGAGCAGCATCTCTGGGAACTCAGAAGCTAGGTGCCCAGGGACACAGGGAAGGAGAAGAACTGATGCCAGGGAGGAGCTAATATGGAGTAGATTAAGACTCAACAAAGGGAATTCCCTGGTGGCCCCATGATTAGGACTCTGCTTTCTCCACTAAGGGCACAGGTTCAATCCCTGGTCAGAGAACTAAGATCCTGCCTTAACAGAAAAGAGTTTATTTGGGTTAGAACAGGGTCTCTCCTCCAAAGTGTTACTGTTTATTGTGGAAGCTGTCTCCTGCATGGAGGACAGAGAGCAGCATCCTAGGTGCCAGTAGGCCCTCACCCACTCCCCCAAGTTGAGGTGATCAGAAATGTCTGCAGATGCTGCTAAATGCCCCTGCGTGTACTTTCCGCTTAGACCCCCTATTTTAGAATGCAAAAGATCACTTTAGTCTTCCCATGCCCTTCCCGTAGGATCATGGAAACCCACCAGAATTCTAGAAAAGATTCTCCTGTCTGACCCTAGCCACACATAGATTGGGTTTTACTCTTGGTTCAGATATACACTTGGTGAATTCTATCAAGATGTAAATGTTTGTTTTAGAAAGCTGATTCTGTCCGGGAGCAGAGAGATCCATGCTAATACTGTTTTGTGAGCTTGTCCTAGCTGGGATGAAGCTGGGATGGCAGAGGAGATAGAGGCCTCTGCCTGGAAACCTCATAGCTCTGCTGTTGGCCAGCCTTCTGTATCCATCTTAGGTGGTGCATCTCTGATCATGTTTTTTTTCTTTTTATGCTGAGCTCTGGGCTTCTTTGCAGACAGTTGACAAATTGACAGCATCATAGGAGAAAGCTTGTAGCCCAGGGCTTGCTTTGCCCTCTCTTGCGCGTAGTACAGTGTTGCCTGGGTTGCTGCCTGGCAACAGTGGCCTTGCAGTACTCCACTAGAGAGAGCTGCTCTGCTGGCTCACTCAGGCCACCTAGGGGTGGGGTTGGCATTTAAAAACAACAACAACATGTTTTGGGGTGTGGATGAGATGGGTGAAAAGTTTCAGTTATATGGTAGCATTTGGTAACCAGACTTACAGTGGTGATGACCTTTTATTAGTGTATACAAAGATGAAATTGTACACTTGAAACTAATATATTTTACACCAATTTTACTTCATTAAAAGCAAAAAAAAGACACACTAGTGTCAGGTATTGTTAAAAGTGTTTTTACATGTGCCGGCACATTCTCCACCACAGTCCTGTGCAGTAGGTATCATCACCCTCATATAACAAATGAAGAAACTGAGGCTGTTTCTAAAGAACACAGCTTTGAACATGAGCACTGTGGCTCCCAGACCACTCCTGCAGAGCAGCCCTCCGTGAGGGTCAGCAATCAGGAACGAGCCCCAGATCTAGTTGGTGCAATAGATTAAAAAACTCGAAATAGCAGAAATAATTTTAAGTTAATTATGTTGGTGAAGGACTTGGGTGGACACCCAGTTTTTATCAAAACAAAGTGGACTGCCAGGAAGAACCTAGAGGCTGACTGTACTTTCTAGTCCTAATAACCCCACAAAGTATCTTTAGACCACATTCTCCTTGGGAAACCTTCGAGTGGAGATCTTTTGTTTAGTTCACAGCTACTTCTGGTCGAGGCTTGTGGCAGGTGTGGGAGGAGAGGGTGGGCCCTTTGTATGAGAATTCAGGCCAGGGATGAGGGGCAGGAGCTCTGCGCTGATGGTGGGTGAATGCCACCAGTGACGTGGCAGTAGAAACAGGTGGCTTCTCACCCAAGTTCACTCTCATTTTACATGCCTGGTCAGTTCCCACAGTATATTTAAGACAGTTACGATCTATTTTATTAGGAAACGTTTTACAGTACCTAAGAACATGTAGCACTTGTGGCTATTGGAATACTAAAATGAACCCCCAGAACTCCCATGTGCTTGAGAGAGAGTGCAGGAAGGCCTTCGGCACCTGTGTGCCCACCCCAGGACTTCTTCTCTACAGCTGCGCAAGGCCTGTCTCCCCATGCCCTTGCTTAGTTTGTTTCTAATTGTTTTTCTCCATTATCCTGCAAGAAGTTAGTTTTTTAAAATCTAATGACTTTACCCAGAAACATTTGGCCATTGTATTTACAGTTGTTTTAAGGTTGAATTGCCAAACACTTCATGAACAATTGTATTTGCATTAATACTGAATCCCTGTGTTTACACTGAAACTTTCCACAAATCCAGCGGAAAGCATTTACCTGGTGGTATCCCTCCTTTTTCATCCCCAGGCATATGTTTTGGTTATCTTTGGACTGAATGAGGGAAAAGTATTAAGTGTCCAGACCTGCACATAACAGTCCAAGTGACCCATTTCCCATGTTAAGGGTGAGTGAGCAGGAGCAGCTGAGTGTCCCTGGCATGGCTGGTCACCAGGTAGCACTCTGGTGGCTGTGTCTCTCACCTGCGGCGTCACATGTCCTGCCCCAGCCCCAGGAGCAGCACTCTGGCATCCCAGGTGCGTTTCAGCTTTCTGGTCTCGCTGCATCACACCTCTGAGGTCATGGAGCAGCTATCTGTGCACAGGGAGCAGGGTTATTCTTGTCAGTGGCTTTAGAGTTGATTGCTGCCTGGACCTCAGCGTTTAGTTTGCAAGACAGTCTGCTAAGGGTGAAGCAGGCTATGTAGCATCTTCCTCTCTGGCCAGGGAATGGAGAAGAGGAGCACCCTGCTTCTACTGCGTCTTATTCTAGGGTGATAAGGTATGTTGGTGTCGCCAGTAAGAGACGGTGCTGCCAGTGAAACAGACCCTCAGAGCAGATGAGTGGCAGGTCCATGCCCCACGCCTCCCTGGTTCACATGCTTCTGAACATGAGTAATACAGTCTTACTGTGTGTATTCTGCAATTTTCCTCTTTGACCTGCTGTGTTCCTGAGGTTCTTCAGCGTTGACGCAGTTGTGGTTCAGTGGATTTCGTTGCAGTTTATAGGCTCTTGTGTCTCCATAAACAGACCTCCCTGGGTTGAGGAGGAGCCCTGGCTGGCTTCTAGGGTTTTGCTGTTGAGTATGGAGCCACAGTGACTCCCTCACCCTTACCCGCTGGTGCAGAGCCTGTTGGTGGAAAGGCATTCTGTGAAGCAGGCAGGTGCTTGGCCTGTAGGGTGGCACCCCAGCCTCAGGGATGTGTTCCCAGGTGGTTACCCACATTTGCCTTCACCTGGACAGACTAAGGGGGCTCCTATTAGATCCACATCATCTTCAACCTTGCCATTAATCATTCTTCTCCAGTGTGACTTGGCATGTTTCAGCTAGCATAGAAGGGGGAAGTTTCAAAGAATAAGGATGGAGAAGAAAGAAAGAAAATTTACTTGTGCATGATCTGACTTCCTACATATGAAACGAGCAAGAAAAGTTAGAGTGGTGAGCCAGACACTTCAGATCAAAGTATAAAATTAGTTCTCTTATTACACCAACAAGAGTCAGATAGGAAATATAATTCTTTTTCCCCTCAATACAAGCGAGTCTTTATTCTTTACATTTGACAGGGAAAAGAGGAAAAGAGCCAGCCCATGTGACAGGACATGGCGAGTGAGAAAGGAAATGGGGGCACAGCAGAGTCAGCCACTGAGTTACTGCTTCCCGGGGGTGAAGACCCTGCAGCCCCAGGGCTGAAGTCTCCTGTAGTTGGAGAGCAAGGGGAAGGGGAACCAGGAGAGGACAAACTGCTACTTCCTCGTAAATTCAAGATTTCAGACAAAGCTTTGGTGTCTAACAGAGAACATGGAGTTATATTTGTTTCCTGTTAAACAGTCATATTGAAAAGCAGAGACATTACTTTGCCAACAAAGATCCATCTAGTCAAGGCTATGGTTTTTTCAGTGGTCATGTATGGATGTGAGAGTTGGACTGTGAAGAAAGCTGAGCGCCGAAGAATTGATGCTTTTGAAATGTGGTGTTGGAGAAGACTCTTGAGAGTCCCTTGGACTGGAAGGAGATCAGCCTGGGATTTCTTTGGAAAGAATGATGCTAAAGCTGAAACTCCAGTACTTTGGCCACCTCATGCGAAGAGTTGACTCATTGGAAAAGACTCTGATGCTGCGAGGGATTGGGGGCAGGAGGAGAAGGGGACAACAGAGGATGAGATGGCTGGATGGCATCACTGACTCGATGGACATGAGTCTGAGTGAACTCCGGGAGTTGGTGATGGACAGGGAGGCCTGGCGTGCTGTGATTTATGGGGTCGCAAAGAGTCGGACACGACTGAGCAACTGAACTGAACTGAAACAGTCATGAGGCCACTTGGATAGACGTTTCTTACACTTGCACAAAAGCTCTTGAGTGACCTGGAGATACATGCATCTTCCCCTGAGTGGTCTCCCAACCTCACTTTCTACAAAGAAGCCCCCCCACCCACCTTGCTTCTCTCTTGCCTAGGATTTGAGATTAAAGTAGGTTTGATCCATCCAAATTGAGCAGTGTGTTTGTCATGAATCATGTCAAGTAACAGCCTTGACTTGGAGTTGGGAACAAGGGATGGAATGTTTCTGGCTGCTTCAATACTTCTAGACAAACGTTTTGAGTTGTGGAGATACCCCCACAGACTAAAGGTACAGGTGTGTTGGTGAGGATGGAGAAGGGAGTAGAATAGGAGTCAAGTTTTTAGTACAGAAGATTTGGTCTGAAATGGGGGAGGGGAACACAAAAGAAGGTCTTAAGACCCCTGCTTTGAGGTGGGGGGTGGGGCACCCCCAAATTTGTGTCTCAGATCCTTTGCCTGGTGCACAGTCCTTTATCTGGCTCTTCTTTGAATACAGTAGGAAGCTTGTAAACAACAAAACCCCAGAAGAAATGGGAAAAGGCCACTGCCTTATATTTACACCAACTAAGCTACCTTGTGTTATTTCCAGATCAGTGACTCATGAGCTCCTATGAAGCCCCAACAAATAGTAAGTAGAGGGGCAGACACTGGGGTGTCAGAACCCAGCATCAGACATACGTCCCTCTGTGTGCTCCAGTGTATCCACCCCATTCCAGCACTGAGAGTCCCAGCTTGTGAACTGAGCCCTTTGTCCTTCAGCTGCTGAGGAGAAGGGGACAACAGAGGATGAGATGGCTGGATGGCATCACTGACTCGATGGACATGAGTCTGAGTGAACTCCGGGAGTTGGTGATGGACAGGGAGGCCTGGCGTGCTGTGATTTATGGGGTCGCAAAGAGTCGGACACGACTGAGCAACTGAACTGAACTGAAACAGTCATGAGGCCACTTGGATAGACGTTTCTTACACTTGCACAAAAGCTCTTGAGTGACCTGGAGATACATGCATCTTCCCCTGAGTGGTCTCCCAACCTCACTTTCTACAAAGAAGCCCCCCCACCCACCTTGCTTCTCTCTTGCCTAGGATTTGAGATTAAAGTAGGTTTGATCCATCCAAATTGAGCAGTGTGTTTGTCATGAATCATGTCAAGTAACAGCCTTGACTTGGAGTTGGGAACAAGGGATGGAATGTTTCTGGCTGCTTCAATACTTCTAGACAAACGTTTTGAGTTGTGGAGATACCCCCACAGACTAAAGGTACAGGTGTGTTGGTGAGGATGGAGAAGGGAGTAGAATAGGAGTCAAGTTTTTAGTACAGAAGATTTGGTCTGAAATGGGGGAGGGGAACACGAAAGAAGGTCTTAAGACCCCTGCTTTGAGGTGGGGGGTGGGGCACCCCCAAATTTGTGTCTCAGATCCTTTGCCTGGTGCACAGTCCTTTATCTGGCTCTTCTTTGAATACAGTAGGAAGCTTGTAAACAACAAAACCCCAGAAGAAATGGGAAAAGGCCACTGCCTTATATTTACACCAACTAAGCTACCTTGTGTTATTTCCAGATCAGTGACTCATGAGCTCCTATGAAGCCCCAACAAATAGTAAGTAGAGGGGCAGACACTGGGGTGTCAGAACCCAGCATCAGACATACGTCCCTCTGTGTGCTCCAGTGTATCCACCCCATTCCAGCACTGAGAGTCCCAGCTTGTGAACTGAGCCCTTTGTCCTTCAGCTGCCACAACACTGACCACTGCTGCTGGGGACAGGTTGCTGATGCCGGACACTAAGAAGAAACCCTTGCCTGTGGTCTTGAGAAGCCAGGGCGAGAAAGCTCAGCGTTATTAAAGCCTAAGGATTTTGCTTCGTCTTCACCTGGAAGCTCGAGCTGGGTGTAGAGGTACCCTTTGAACCCACTTTTTACAGACACACAGGAACCCTGGTGAAGGCTCAGGGAGGTGAAGCAAGTCTTTGCCTGGGGTTGGAGGTCTGAAATAGGGATCCCTCATCACATGTAGAGACAGCCCTTACCCAACCATGGCTTCCTCTTGGTGCTCTCACCTGGTCCTGCCTCTCCTGACCTGTCTGCACCACATTTCCTGCTCAAACTGATTTCCGTCCTTCCAGCAGGAGATCATCAAGTCATGGGGCAGCAGTTAAAACCTTGTCTGCAGTGGAGCATTGACGGTAGAGAATGCACTGCTCAAGACTGGAATACACAATGGAGCATTTCTATGAAGGAAAAAGTTAAAATGCAGATGGTTCATTTGCACACAGCTAGTGCAGCTTGGCATCCTGAGAAGGTGGGCCCTGGGGAGCAGTAAACAAGTGGTGCTGGCTTCAGTGGAGGGAGAGGGCTAGCAGGTCTGCAGCTGTTGCCAGCTGTCTCTGCCTGTCCTCAGTCCCGTGTCCTATCCCAAGAACAGGTCAAGAGGAGGCTGGCGGGGGAGGCTTGCCTCAGCCCTGAGAGGGAGGGGTCCCAGAGAGCATTGGCGTGTCCTGTAGTCTTGTGCTCAGCCTTCTCCGACGCAGGAAGTGTTATTAGTACGTAGCCTTCCACAGGAAAACACTTCCATGTCCTGGCCACTTGCAAAAGCTGGAAATTTGGGAGTGGAGACCAAGAGGTATGCAGGTTCTGGAGGTATTTCCACCCCGCCCCCTGCCCGCAAGCACTTGCCCAGAGCTTTCTTCCTCTGTCTCACCCCTCCCCTTGCCAAGAAGGAAGTGGGGGGATGCCATGGACCTTGCCTGAGATCCATGGCAGCCCCCCTGCCCACCCTTTCCCTGCTTTTGCCACTTTGCTCCTCAAACCTTGGATTGCAAAAAGATAGCCCCTACCGTGGCTGCTTTCAGCCCCCTGGTGCCCCTCACTCCACCTACAGAACACCTACCAGGACTGGTGACTGGAGAGACTCCGTGCCCTTGGGAGACTTCTCGAAGGTCAGCTCCACTGCTTTGCCCTCCTTCAAGTTCCATAAGCCCTCTGCGTACAGCTCACTCTAGGGCTTAGAGACATCCACCTGGAGGTCAGGTATGACCCCAGGAGTCATGGATGGGAAGCTGAACCTGGCGCATAGTGACCCACTTTCAGTTGCCAGTACTGCACAGCAGCTCCACTGGCACCTTGGCACAGCCACCTGCAAACATCTCGTTGGACAAAGAACCAAGATCCCTGGTAGGTGGCTGTTGGCCCCAGAGAAGTCCAGAGGCCAAAGTGGTGTTCTTATAATACTGTTTACAGTAGTGAAAGACAAACCATAAGGTGCAGAGGAATAAATCCTAAGCCAGATGTGACCTGTGTGTAGAAAATGCATTGGAGGATACTGATGAGGACTGAAGCAAACGGAGACATTCTGTTCACGGAGAGGACAACTCAGCAAGATGTTGTGTCCCAGAGCTGCTCAGAGAGAGGACTTAGGGGATTCTACTCACAGTCCAGCAGGGCCCTCCTCCCACGGGACAGGCTGACAGATTTGAAGAGCAGTGAAAGGCCAGGTTGACCGAGATGTAAATGCCACACACTCAGCCGGCACCCAGATGGCAGCTTCTAGTATCACTCCCCACCAAGAGGAGCCCAGATTCCAGGGTGAGGCGGGAAGAGGGTTGGTGAGTCTGAAGCATGTGGCTGAAAGGAAAGACATGCTTAGCCTCTAACAGGTACTCTGGCAGGAGTCCCGAGGACACAGGAACAAGCTTGAAGTGGCTTCAGTTAAAGCCTCATCATGAATAACGGATTATAATATGTGGAAGAGATTCTCAACACTTCTATTCAACATAGTTCTTTTGGACAAAAAAAAGGAAAGGTATCCAAATTGGTTAGGAAGAGGTAAAATTGTCTTTCTGTGCAGATAGGCGTATAGAAAATCCTGTGTACCAACTTCACACACAAACTACCAGAACTGATAATGGATTCATCAAGGCAGCAGGGCACAAGCGCAACATACAGGCGTCTGTGTCGTTTCTTTACACTAACAGTGGAATCACACAAAGGGAAAGTAAAAAGACAGTCCTTTAAGAATTATACCAAGTAGTATAGAATACTTAGGAATAAGCCTTAGCAAGGAGGGTGAAAGACATATGCTGAGAACGACAGAATGTTGATAAAGGAAACGGAGGATGAGTTAAAGAAATGGAAAGATACACCGTGCTTTTGGATTGGAAGAATGAATAGTGTTTAAATGGCCATACTACTTAAAGCAGTCTACAGAGTGGATGTGACCCCTATCAAATTACCCATGACATGCTTCACAGAGCCAGAACAAATAGTCCTAAAATTTATGTGACACACGGAAGAGGGGAGAATTCATGCATCCACAATGCTCTGCACACCCACACACACAATCCTAAAATTTATATGACGCATGGAAGAGGGGCAAGTTCATGAGTCCACAGTGCTCTACACACAGAATTCATGAGTCTACAGTTTCTATACACAGGCGCATGCAGGAAGGTAAGCTCCACAGAGGGGCAGAAGGAACAGTCAAATGGAAACTTGCCACTTTGTGGACACTGTTTTGTTACTTGATTGGTTTAAAGGGTAATTGAATGGATACAAACATACCAGGTTGGTACAAAAGTAAATTACTGCCAACCCTGAATTTTAAATCATTTTAACTAGGCTCAAAGACATCTTTATTGATCAAAACAGGAACCATTACAATGAACACATTGTTGCAAACAAGAAATAAGTTTGTTTATTCAAATCTGTAGCATAAAAATCCTGTGCTTCAGGATTAGACCAACTTTTGGGAAGCATTTTCTGCCTCTTGCTGGTTGTGGAAGCATTTTGCTTGCAAAAGAAAGTTGTTGAGATTGAAGAAGTGGTAGTTGGTTGACAAGAGATCAGGTGAATATGGTGGGTGAGGCAAAACTTTATAGCCCAATTCGTTCAACTTTTGAAGAATTGGTTACACGAGGTACAGTTGGGTGTGTTGTGGAGAACTGGACCCATTCTGTTGACCAACACAGCCATTGCAGTTTTCGGTGCATCTCATCGATTTGCTGAGCATACTTCTCAGATGTAATGGTTTCACTGGAATTCAGAAAGTTGTAGTGGATTAGACGGGCAGCAGACCACCGAACAGTGACCATGACCTTTTTTTTGGTACAATTCTGGCTTTCAGAAGTGCTCTGGAACTTCTGTTTCTTCTCAGTCCAACCACGGAGCTAGTTGTGGCTTTTTGTGGTATAAAATCCACTTTGCATTGCATGTCATAATCTGATTGAGAATGGTTCATTGTTAGGTAGAATAAGAGAAGATGACACTTCAGAACAACAATTTTTAAAATTTTTCAGTCAGCTCTTGAGGCACCTAATAGCAAGCCTTTTCACCTTTCCTATTTGCTTCAAATGCCAAACAGCCATAGAATGGTTGACATTGAGTTCTTTGGCAGTTTCTCATGTACTTTTAAGAGGATCAGCTTCGATGATGTTCTGAGTTTGTCACTGTCAACTTCTGATGGCCAGCCACTACACTTATCTTCAAGGCTCTCGTCTGCTTTGCAAAACTTCATATACATTCATTAGCAGTTCCTGAGTCAAATGTGATGATGTTGTAAGTTGTCTCTGTTGCTTTCCGACCTATTTTGTACTCAAATAAGATTGCTTGAATTTGCTTTTTGTCTAGCATCATTTCCATGGTCTAAAATAAATGTAAAATAAACAGCAAGTAATACATTAACAAAAAAACATATAGTGAGAAATGGACATTAAAATGATGCGTAGCATAACCACATTGAAGAATGTATTCCAATATTAAACAGCAAAGTTCAACAATGCAAAACCACAATTACTTTTACACCAACCTGATACAAGTTCAAGTATTGACACTGCCCTCAAAGCTTCATCCACAGATTACTTTTTTTTCCCTCACAGATTCAGTTCAGTTCAGTTGCTCAGTTGTGTCCAACTCTTTGCGACCCCATGAATCGCAACACTCCAGGCCTCCCTGTCCATCACCAACTCCCAGAGTTCACTCAAACTCATGTCCATCGGTGATGCCATCCAACCATCTCATCCTCTTTCGTCCCCTTCTCCCGCCCCTAACCCCTCCCAGCATCAGGGTCATTTCCAATGAGTTGACTCTTTGTATGAGGTGGCCAAAGTACTGGACAAAGTCGAAGTCCTAGTCAACGTCTAATACGTAATTATTATTTCTCCCCTTAAGGGACCACCAGGGGACCAATTCTGAGGCACGAAAGTGACAGATCCTGGGTCCAGGTCTTGGACTACTCCCTTGATTCTAGGGTGTACGGGACGTCGTGTCGGTTTTATTGAATGTTATTGTTTCTTTTTCATGAAAAACAACCTCTTTAGACTGTCTAAAAGTAGACAGTCCACTAGTCTTGGTCGTTAGTCCGTTTAGGTTTTAACTCCTGGTAAGTCTTAACTGGACTTGAGAAGTTTTTAAAGAGAAACTATCTTCTAATTTTTTGGCAATATCTGAATTGGTACTACTAACACACCGTCACGTACCAGGATCTAACACGGGATCCGTTCCCCTGACGACACTTCCTGTAATGACCCTGTCCGTCCACCCGACCACACCACACCTGACACAGACAGACGTGACGCAGTGCTCACAGTGGACGTCACGACACGGCGGTGTGAGTCGACGTCTTTCTGGGAGCACCCGTGTCCTAAGACTGGAGTCACGTCCTCCACATTACCGGTCACTCCCTCCGGAACACTTGTGTGTACCGACTCCAACGACTTTCGGGACGGAGGGGAGTGGGGTTTTAGGTGAAGTCCTCCGAGTCCACTGAAATCGTACTTCTCTTTTGATTTTGTAAGACAAAAAACAACAAAAAAAAAATTGGTCGTAATAACTCTCCTTAGTTTGACGTACACAAAACTCACACCACCAAACTCTTAAAATAGTGCACACAGGAGAGTTCTTTGGTGACGGTATTAGTTCCACTGTCTGTATAGGTAACGAGAAGTTTCGAACAACCCAGGAAAACACGAAGGAGATGGGGGCGGAAAACAGTAGACGAAGACAGCGATATCCAACCAAACGTAAAAGATCTCGAAGGACACATTCCTCATCATGGCACACATGAAAGAAAACTCTTAAACACACAGTCACCAATGAGGAAAAATAACGACTCTCAATATCCCTTGGATGCCTAGTTTCTTTATCCCTGCACCTGTTCATGGGCACTTGGATTTGTTCCAGGTGTCAGGCACTCCAAACAAAGCTGCTGTGAACTTTCGTGTATATATGGGCATTCATATCCTTTTCCTCCTGGGTAAGTGACTAGGAATGGAATGGCTGAACCAAAAGCAGTGACTGTTTCTTCTCTTTGAAGAAACTGCCAGACCGCTTGTACTTATGTTCCCACCAGCAGCATACAAGGGCTTTGTTGGTTCATATCTTTCAAATAACTTGATTGTTTCACCTAAGTTACTGAATGTATTGGCATAAAGCTGTTTATATTGCCCCATGTTTGTGTGTGTTCAACTGCTCAGTCATTTCTGATTCTTGTGACCCCACGGACTGTAGCCCCCCGGGCTCCTCTGTCCATGGGGTTTTCAAAACCCTGGCAAGAATACTAGAGTGGGTTGCCATTTCCTACTCCAGGAGATCTTCCCAACCCAAGGATTGAACCCACGTCTCTTGTGTCTCCTGCATTGGCAGGTGGAATCTTTACCATTGAGCCACCTGGGAAGCCTGAATCTAGTGATGTTGCCTCTCGTTCCTATTTGTTTTGCTGTATTTGTTTTTCATTTTGTTGTGTTTTTGGTTGTGCCATGCAGCTTGTGAGATCTTAGGTCCCAGACCAGGGATAGAAGCTGGCCCCTCAACAGTGAAAGCACGGAGTGCTGACCAGTGAACTGCCAGGGAATTCCCTCATTGTTGCTGTTGGTAATTTGTGTCTTCTCTGACCTTCCCCTGCAGTCTGATTAGAGACTTATCAACAGTCTGCTCAAAGGACCAGCTTTGGTCTCAGTCATTTTCTCCTGTTTCCCAGTTTTCTGTTTCATTCGTTTCTGCTGTGATCTTTTATTTCACTTCGATTGCTTAGGGTTTAACTTTTCCTAAGATGGAAGCTGAGATCATTGATGTGTTTTCTATAGTATAGGCATTTAGTGGCTATAAAGTTTTCCCCTACCATAGCAACATCTCAAATCCTGATGAGTTTTCTTTTTCCTGTAGTTCAAAATTCTAATTCCCTTTTTGATCCATAAATTATTTTGAACTGTATTATTTAGCTTCCAGATATTTGAGGATTTTTTTTCCGTAGAACTGTTACTTATCTCTAGATGAATTCCACTGTTTTCTGAGAAAATATGTTGTTATAACTTGAATCCTTTTACCTTTATTGAAGCTTGTTTTCTGACAAGAATGTGATGTGTCTGGGGGAAAAAAAGCTTGTTCTGCTGCTGTGAGGGGTGATTGACATCT
The DNA here is from genome assembly GCA_006410655.1 of Kobus ellipsiprymnus. Classification (NCBI taxonomy): domain Eukaryota; kingdom Metazoa; phylum Chordata; class Mammalia; order Artiodactyla; family Bovidae; genus Kobus; species Kobus ellipsiprymnus. The sequence goes on along the minus strand of SJYR01000076.1, from coordinate 534,034 downwards.
CTAGTCAGGTTGTGGATTTGTCTCTCTCCTTGCAGTATTGCTTCATGTATTTTGAAGCTCTGTTGTTAGCTGTGTGAACACTTAGAATATATGTTTTCTTGATCAGCTGATGCCTTTATCACTGAGATGACTGGTAGTATCCCTGGACAGACTCTTTTGCACAAGTCTGCCATGGCTGATGTTGACACTGCCCTTCTCGTCTGATGCTGGCGTGGTGCACTGTCCTCCTTGTGACCTAGTTGTACCTGAAGAGTGTTTGGTGTGGATCCTTTCTTTTCTGTCTAATCTGAGAAAGTGTGCCTTACCTGTGGGGTTTACATTCAGTGTGATTAAGAACAGGATTGGCTTTGCTGTTACTTTTTTGTCATCTGGTCTTTGCTTCAGTTTCCTTCCTTTTTAATCTTATTTTGAATTAAGTTTTCTTTTTTTTTTTTTTAAACATTTCTAAATGATTTTTCTTGTGATGACCTCCTCTGTTGAATTTTTTCACTGTCTTTGTGGTGTTACTCTAGTGGTTCAGTTAGGGTCTGTCCTCTCCAGCAGGATGCAGAGGAACCTGACTTCATGGACTACTGCCTTGCCTGCCTGTATGATAGTGTCATGTGTTTTATTTACATGTTGTAAACGTTGCAGTGCGTTGTTATTTTTGTTTAAGCAATCATGTCTTAATTAATTTTTTATTTTTTGCTGCTCTGGGTGTGTGTTGCTTTGCGTGGGCTTTCTCTAGTCGAGGTGAGCGGGAGCTACTCTTCATTGCCATGTGTGGGCTTCTCAGTGTGGTGCTTCTCTTGTCGTGGAGCACAGACTCTAGGCATACAGGTGTCAGTAGCGGTTACAGAATTTTGGGCTCAGTGGTTACGGCGTGTGGGTTCCAGGGCACTTGAGCTTCAGAAGTCGTGGCATACAGGCTCAGCAGTTGCAACTCCGGGCCCTGGAGCATGGGCTCAGTGATTGTGGCGCGCGGGCTTAGTTGCTGCATGGCAGGTGGAAGCTTCCTGGAGCAGGGATAGAACCTGTGTCCCCTGCATCGGCAGGCAGGTTCTTAACCACTGTGCCACCAAGGAAGTCCCATAAACAGTTATACTTTTTAAATTTAAATAATTTTTTATGTACTTATGTTGTTATTTCCAGTGCTTTTCATTCCTTCTGTAGCCCCACACTTCCATGTGGCATCGTTTGCCTCCTGCCTGAAGGACATCCTATTAACATGTCACAGTGCTGGTGATTGATTCCTCACCCTTTGTATATCTGAAAATATCTTCCTTTTGTCTCTGCTGAGGTTTTTTTCCAGCAGATTATCGGTTCTTTTCTCAGTTCTAGGAAGATGTTCCTCCACTCTGCTTTTTTTCTCTGGCTGCTGTCAAGGTGTTCTGTTTATCACTAGTGAGCAATTTGACTGTCACGTGTGTCAGTGTTGTGTTCTTTATGGTTCTTGCGCTCAGGGCCTGTCGAGCTTCTGTGTTCATGGTAGGCCACAAGCTTCTGTCACATAATGCCTTATAACCTATAGACTTTGTTACGTTTGTTCTCATGTCATGTGTAAAATGTATTTTTTAAGTATTTATTTGTAAAAATGAAAAGTTGCCCTGTTGTTATCAAAATCAAAAGTATTTAGCATCTTATAGTGCCAAAAAGGAATGCAGTGCTCAAAACAGCCTGCGGTGGTGGGGTGTTAAAGGGCCCCAGGAGCTGCTCACTGAGAAGCATGCAAGGCTGGGATGCTTGAAGCAACAGAATAAGTGATCCAGTGTTAGAGTACAGACCAAAATGTAACACAGACACTCATGGGCTCATACTGATGGGAAAAAATAGCAAATAAGTAAATGAGAAGAGACACATCTGTGTGGAAGTCATATATATAAATGCTCTGCCCTCTGGGAAGGGGGCCCAAAAGCCCTCTTAAGTGTGGGCCACGTGTAATGACATCTCCGCAGGGAGAATGGCATGGGTAGGGGAGGAAAGAGAAACTCCCCAGTGGAGACACATGACAGGTACACCTCAGCCAGGTGACCAAGGGTCCAGCCATGGTGAGGAGTCACGTTGACAGCACAGCCCTGGTGGGACGTGATGAGAAGGGCACTTCCCCCCTCTGGTCTTCCTCCCCAAACCCACAAGCCCAGACTAATAACGAGAAAAGCATCAGACAGGCCAGCAGAGGGACAGTCTGTGCATCACTGCCCAGCCCTCCTCCAAACCTTCGGGGTCGTTCAGACCAGGAAAGTCTGAGAGACCCTCCTTGCCAAGAGCAGCTGAAGGAGACATGATGACTACTCATCATGTGAGGTTGGCACAGGTCCTGGAGCTGCCGGAGGGCATGAGGTTAAACCTGAGGAAGCCTGAGTGGTACACACTTCAGTTAATGTTAGTGTATCGGCATTGGGTCCTTAGCTGCGACACCTTCACCACACTGGTGCAGGATGTCAGTCATAGGGAGGCTGGGACCTGGCTGTGAGACAGCGGGGCTCTTTCTCCTGAGCCCCTCACTCCACCCCCGCTGTGAAATTGGCCTTCCAGCCTCTCCCCACGTCACTTCTCACTGCTCCTGCCCAACCGCTCCCCATCAGCATCATAGGCACAGGCATCCTCAGTGCAGATGCACGGGAGGCAGACTGACGCAGACTCTCTTGCAGTGGGCATCCCCACCATTCGGTGGTGCGGGGCGGAGGGGGACTACAACGTCATGGTGATGGAACTGTTGGGACCCAGCCTGGAAGACCTCTTCAACTTTTGCTCTAGGAAGTTCAGTCTCAAAACCGTCCTACTCCTTGCTGACCAAATGGTAAGACTTCATTTTTCTCCACTGAAGGGCAGCCCACATGCTCAGCACAGGCTTGGTTTGATTCATCAGTCTGATGAGGCCTTCAGGGTTGTTCACTTCCTTTTTGTGCCATGAGTGCATACGGAGAAAGCAGAAGCTTGTTAACTGTGCAAGAGATAGTGACCCATGGAGGGCAGGGCGTGTTTGCAAGTGGGCCAGGGTTCCCTTTGGTTCCTTCTGCCAGGCTACAGCCTGGGGTTCAACCTGTCACCCCTGCTTCTCCACCTGCAGATTAGTCGTATTGAATACATACACTCGAAGAACTTCATTCACCGAGATGTGAAGCCGGACAACTTCCTCATGGGGCTGGGTAAGAAGGGCAACCTGGTCTACATCATTGACTTCGGGCTGGCTAAGAAGTACCGGGACGCCCGCACCCACCAGCACATCCCCTACCGCGAGAACAAGAACCTCACTGGGACGGCGCGGTACGCCTCCATCAACACACACCTTGGCATCGGTGAGCCCTCCCGCCCTGGCTGTCCTGCAGCCTCTTGGGGCCCCTGAGGGTTGGTTGTGGCACATTGGGTATGGAGGCTGGCATCAAACCTTCGTAGCAAAGGCTGGCATCTGGGTCTGCAGACCTTGTGAGGCGTGGGGGACAGCATGTGCTGGGGCTTCCTAATGGGTGGCAGTGCATCTCCTAATGGCACAGCAGGGTTGCTTCTGCAGAAGCAAAGACTCCACGTGTCCTTCTCTGAGGCTCTGAGTTTATCCCCAGGCAGCATCTGTGGGGTGTTGCTGTGCATGCTCAGGCACACCGCCCTGACCTGCTCTCCTCTCTATCCAGAACAATCTCGAAGGGATGACCTGGAGTCTCTGGGCTACGTGCTCATGTACTTCAACCTGGGCTCACTGCCCTGGCAGGGCCTGAAGGCTGCTACCAAGAGGCAGAAGTATGAGAGGATCAGTGAGAAGAAGATGTCCACTCCCATCGAGGTGTTGTGCAAAGGCTACCCTTGTGAGTGTCCAGTGGACAGTGAGCCAGTTGTAGTTCTGTGGGAGGGCAAGGGCCTGTGAGGTCTGGAAGAAGGACCAGGGAAGCCCCCCAGAGGCTGGCTGTCCGAAGCCCCCTCAGCGTCCTGCACAGTTAGGGAGCTGAAGACTGGGCAGGTGACCTCCCCTTCGAGTGGCCACAGCCTCTGTCCCTAGTGCTTCTCTGCCTTCCTGAGCCGTAACTCAGGGAGTTTTCCTTTTGTTTTTGTGAGACTTCTCCTGGGATAAATGTCTCAGATGAAACTGTTAAGCTCTGTGGTGCTCAGTTTTCTCATCGTCTTTCCTCAAAGCATGCCTGATGTTTCAGGCTCCAGTTTTCACAGCCTCTCTCTGGGGCCCTGGGTGGTCAGGGGTTCTGTGGACAGACACCATTCTGGCTCTCAGTCAGGAATACTGCTGGTTACCTCTGAGTCTTCTGGTATTTACAGCTGAATTCGCCACGTACCTAAATTTCTGCCGGTCCTTGCGTTTTGACGATAAGCCTGACTACTCATACCTGAGACAGCTCTTCAGGAACTTGTTCCATCGCCAGGGTTTCTCCTATGACTACGTGTTCGACTGGAACATGCTCAAATTTGTAAGTGTGCCCCCAGCTCACTGACCACTCAGCGTGGAAGCGGCTTGCCTGTCAACAGAAGGCTGCCAGCTGCTGTCATCCCTTTTTGGGAGCTATACGGGGTGGGGCTTCAGGAGGCATGGCTGCCACATGGGGAGCACAAGGGGTTCTGAGAAGCAAAATGCCAGAGGGCAAGCCAAGGAGGCACCTCAGGGCGACGATGGAGTCCACAGTGCAGGTCTGCCCAGACCAGGGCTCTCATTTGAACTCTGCGGTCCACAGGGTGTTGTGACTGCGCTGGTCTGTGAATTCCTTGTCAAGGGGATGTGACTCCCACCGGGTGGGGTGAAGACTTTCCCCTCCTCCCCTCACCTGGCTGTGCTGAGGCCCAGCCTCCCCGGGATTGGGTGGCCTGGGAGGTGCTGTGTGTTAGGTTTCTGTTTGGCCTTGTGAGGAGCTAGACTTAACATTTGATTTCCTTTGTCACCCAGTTTGTTCATTAAGTATGAGCCTGTGTTAGTGTGCATGCGCACTGTCGGGACTCGGGGTGGGATAGGGTGGGAGCTTGGACTTCAATTTGTTTCCTCTAAAACAGGCCACCTGTCTCTGAGTCTGTTGTAGGAGTTTGTTTAATCTTTGACACTACAGCCAGAATCCCAGTTTTTTGTTTTAATTTGCACTTCCTCTTTCATTAGAAATGTGTTCTGTGAGCTTAAAACAAAAATTGGCATGTTTCTAGGGTGACAAAATCTGATGGAGGAACAGAACCTCCTCCTCAGAGTGCAAAACAGGAAGCCTTATCCCGTGGCCTCACGGGTGCATGGGTGCTCACATGGACCAGGTCAGGGCAGAGAACCACAGCCTCCTCAAGCTGGGGCCAACCTACAGAGCCCCTGTGCCCTGGACCTGGCCCGTGCCATCCTGCTAGGCCTCTCTATTAGGATGGCCTTCAAAAGACAACCTTTGGGGGCGGTGCTGCAGGTTCCTTGGAGTTTGCACATCAGGGTGCACTTCCTGCCAGAGCCACTGTAACAAATTTTTTGTTCTTACATCGTCACCCCTCACAGGGATTTAGCAAACCCCTTCTATAAAGGGCCAGACAATAAATGGTTTTATCTCTGCCATCTGTATGGCATTGTGACCGCTCAACTCTGTGTTGTGTGTAACTGGAGAGCCTCCAAAGCAGTGCGTCAGTGAGCAGGCATGACTGTGCCAAGAAAACTATTTGCACGAATGAGTGTGGCCGCATTTGGCCCATGGGCTGCAGTTTGCAGACTCTTGCCTTACGGTGCTGGTGATTAGGACATAACCTTTACTAGGACAGGTACCCTGGTGTCACCACTTAAAATCCAGTGTCCCTGTGCTTCTCTCTGAAAGTGTCGACTAGCTGTTCTGGGAGCAGCTAGTTTAGCTGAGGCGGTGCCCACTGCCTCACCACCCGGGATGAGCCTGGCTGCTATCCTCGCCTCATGCGCACTAGCAGGACATCAGCCCGAGCCAGGCGTCTGGGCTCTGGTTGGACCCTTCAGCTGACCAAGTGCTGTCCTTTCTTTCTGCCTGTCGCATGGGCACCTTCCCCCAGCTGTCGCCACGTTGGGCCGCCTCTGACCTAGGATGGTTCCCATCCCCACATGAGTAATCGCAGAGAAGAGGGCCGCCAGGTGCTGTTGGTGGTTGGGTTCTGAGGAGTGGTAAGGTGACTGAGTGGAGGTTTCCTCTGCTGGGAAAGGAGACAAGCCCGGTTCCGCTTGCCCTCGGTCATGGGACGGGTCAAACACGCCCCTGGAGGGAGGCACGCCTGACTTGTCAGAGGCTGCAGACTTCAGGGGGGACTGTTGCACATGCCCCCGTGTTTTTTTTGAGTGGTGGCCAAAGGCCTGAGGTGGTTTTTCACCAAACCCAGCTCAGTTCTGATGTTGCCCTCTTTCCTTCATAGGGAGCCAGCCGGGCAGCTGACGATGCCGAGCGGGAACGCCGGGACCGAGAGGAGCGATTGAGACACTCCCGAAATCCAGCCACCCGCGGCCTCCCTTCCACGGCCTCGGGCCGGCTGAGGGGAACACAGGAGGTGGCTCCTCCCACCCCCCTCACCCCTACCTCACACACTGGTGAGTGGTCCCAGGGCTGCCACTTACACCCTGGTCCCCGTGCTGCAGGCAGTAGGGGTTCGATTTTGTGTGTCGCTTTCTCTGGACACTCCAGTGTGTGACCTCATGGGGTCTGGGCGGTGTGCTTTGTGGGTGAAGCGCGCGCGTCCTCGTTCTGTTCATTTCTTACTTCCGAAATTAGACACGCCGGGGAACCACCTAGGATAGTGCCTTCCATAATATCTGTTTCTCAGAAGTTGGCCTGTTGAAGGATTATATTCCCTGTGAGCTCTGTTGCTTTGCCTCTTGTTCTCATGACACAACATTTAGCCTCTTTCTTGCCTGTCGAGACAGGCATTGTAGGCAGAGGCCCCAGCCACCCTCCCACTAGACTCCTGGTGATTTACTCCCGGGGATCAACCTGTGGTGCCGGCCTAATCTTAGGGTACAGTAAGCTATCCTGTGCCTGAAACTGAGGCAGCTGAGGATCCTTGTTAGACATGGTTTTCAAGGAGAGACCCTGTGCTGGAGTGTGGGACTGCATTCCGAGGCCTCACGCTTGCCCCTGTCTCCCTCTCCTCCAGCAAACACCTCTCCTAGGCCCGTGTCCGGCATGGAAAGAGAGCGGAAAGTGAGTATGCGGCTGCACCGCGGTGCCCCAGTCAACATCTCCTCATCTGACCTCACGGGCCGGCAAGATACCTCCCGCATGTCCACCTCACAGGTACGCGCCCCGTGGGCCAGCACCTGAGCTCGCCCAGGCCGGGTGCTGTGGGCCTCTGACTTCTGCACGTTTGGTCTGGTCTTATGGGCTCCAAGCAGAGTGAGGTCATAGTTTCAAAGGCATTCCTTCTTTCCTTCCTTCCCTTTATTCCCATATTGGGGTGCTTTAACTGATGGGGTAACGTTGTACCCCTCAGTGCAGCTTGGCCCCTTGGTTGAGAGCCTCCTTGATGAGCCGTGTGAGGTAAGGGCTCTATACCCCTCCCCTCAGCTGTGCTGGGATGTGCCACGGGGCCTTCTCTCTCCTGCTGCCCTCCACGTGGCTCCCAGCCCCCGGGCAGCCTTGGAGCCTTGGCCATCTTCCCTATGCAGGCTGGTGCTTCCAGCCTGCTCACACCATTTGTTGTGGGCACATCCAGCCTTGGAGACTCTGTCCTCGATCTTGTTGACCAGGTGTTCCCCCAGCAGAGTGCCGGGGCAGGGGGGTGGCAGGGGTGGTGTATTGCCGGCCGTCACTGTGCAGTGTCGTGGGCAGAGGCCTTCTAGAGCCCAGCGCTTCGCAGTGTGCTTTGGAGCAAGGGTTCCTGTCTTCTGGTGCCCCTTCTGATATTTGTCTTCTGTCTGGCGAGGCAAGTGTGCTCAGAGGTGCAGGGCCTGGTCCCAGGGCCCCCCTCCCCCCATGTCCTCTTCCCACTGTGGCTTTCCTCACTGTCCTTCCATGCTTGCTACCGTGCCTCCCTCAGCAGAGCAGCTCTTTGCCCACATGCGGACGTTTTTCCTCAAGTCGCTTCAGGGTCTCCTGCAGTCAGGGCAGTAGGGGCGGACAGGGGTCAGGAATAACCCAAGTGGACCATTTCTCCTGCTTCAACCAGTGTCCTGTGGGGACTGGGACTACCCCCTGGTGTCTACTCGGTGGGCAGGTGGCGGGTTGAGGAATGTCTGAAGCCCAGGTCCCGGCCGTGTGCTAGGGCAGCGGCCCTGTGCTTCGCCACGATGCCTCACGTTTACACTTTGCGTCCTGCCCTCCTCGGTGCTTTCTGGGCAGTGGGCGTAGAACGTCGGTGAATTTGGTGGGTCGAGCATTTTGTGAGAATTCCCAGAACCTCAGTCCTGTGGCATCCAGCCGGTCTTGTGGCAGAGGAACAAGGTGTGCCCAGGCACACTTTAATCAAGTGAAATAATGTTTCTGCCAAGTTTACTAGTAATTTACTAGCAAGTCTACTAGAAATGGGTTTTTCTTATATGGTAACTTTCTCTAAGAAACTGAAGATGCAGGTAGTTCAAATTATGCGGCTCAGTGGGTCAGTAATGAGATTGGGCCTCTTAGGGCTCCCAGCCCCACAGTCGTCCTCTGTCACCACAGGGCACAGAAGGGGCTTAACAGGTTTCTTCCAATAAGCCCTCGAGTGCATGATCTAGCGGTTGGAAGCAGGTCCCTGGAGGTGTTCACCATGCCTGGCCATGCGGGCCTGGTAGAGGGCTCCAGAACACCTCAGCCAGCAAAGACAAGGAAGGGGCAGGCTAACTTCTTATTTAACACAAGAAAACATGTTTTGCTTTGTGGATCATTGAGGGAAATGGAAGCGGCTGAGAGTGCCAGGCAGTTATGGGTTTTAATCCAGCCTCTTCGCCACCTTGTGTCCATCTTCATTCCGCCCATGACCCCTGAACGTTGACAACACACAGCTTCAAGACCTTTCCTGTAAAGTCTTTCCATCACAATTGCATGTCTTTGCCCTCTGGTTCTCTCTGCTTTCCATACGAAGAAGCGGGCCTGAACAGTGGGGTAGGGGGAGCCGGTCTCTGAAGAGATTCAATTTGTGTGTGTCCCTTCCAAAAGAAGCACCCTAGTTACCCTGGGAGTTTCCTTATGATCTTCATGTTGAGGGCAGCTGGACAGCTCTCTCCTTCAGGTTTTCCTGATCATCCCCCAGGTGCTCTTCTTTAAGAGACTCTGAAAGACTGCTCTCCACCAAGGGTGTGATCAGAGTTGCTCCAGCTTTTATGACTGTGGCTTCCATTCACACACTCCACCCCCAAGCCCCACCAAAAGATGCAAGCAGAAATAGGGCCAACGACACACGGACCCAGGGGGCAGCGCCACGTGTGCACCGAGCCCGGCCTCCTCTTACCGGCTTCCTTTCCTCAAGGAGAGGTTGCATCCTGCACCAGTGTACCTAGGCCAAGGAGGGAGCTCATCATCAGCACACAAGCGCCTGGAGCCACCCAGCTGCTTGGGGGACGGCCCTGCTGACCCTCTCCAGCTGGGCGTGGGAGGACGTGACACATCCCTTGCCCTAGCCACCACTCCTCCCCACCTTGTCCTCCTCCAGGGACTACAGTCCCCACACCCCCGACCCCAGCCTGCGAATCTGGCCTCTGTTGCTGGAATGTCATGGAGACTGAAAGGCTTCTGGTGGCTGAACCTGTGTGTGATGTTTCTCTTTGTGAGAAATGTCTTTTTCATCCAGTGCTGTTAATAGAACATAATACTGACCCGTGGTGCCAGTTTTTCCTTCGGATGGGCTGACTTGTTTTAATTCTGGCTCTCCAAGTAAGGTCCGCAGCCCTGTCCTTTTCCGTGTGTCAGTGAGGAAATGCATCCAGTTCTTGTGTCACGGGGAGGTGGTGTCCTCTCCATATCCCGAGCACAAGTCTCAGGAGCCCCTGATGCTGAGACCCTGTGGAGGGGCTGCTGTCTGGGCATCCAGTTCACTTACTGCTTGAGGAGTTGGGAAGGATCTCCCTCATTGGCCTCCCTGATGGATCCATCCTCGAGGAACAGGGGCTACTCTGGAAAGGTGGGACCCAGTTCCTTGTGTGGTCCCAGGATCCCCTCGAGCAGCCCCAGCCAGGGGTCCTGGACCTGGTTGAGGCAAGGCAGCACTTGTGGAAACAGGAGGGCCTTACGTTCTGGTCCAGCCAGTGGAACCCTTACCAACAGCTGTCTTTTCCCCCCACCTCAGAATAGCATTCCTTTCGAACATCACGGCAAGTAGCTGCACGTCTCCCCGTCGGAAGGCAGCACTGGGTGAGTGTGCTCACAGCGGGACTCCTTGGCAGGCGCCGGGCCGGGTGGGAGCTGCCACCCACTCGCCGGCCTGAGGGAGCACGCAGGGGGTCGGGCTTGCATGGCAGGTGCCCCAGGTAGAGCCAGGCCCTGGCCCAGGTCATCTCCTTACGTGGATTCCAGAGCAGCTACGGTGGGCTGTCCAGTCTGGGGTGACCCCAGAATCCTTTCCGTTGGCCTTTGGCCCTCGCCGTGGTCTCTAGTCAGGAGCTGGCATGGGGAGCAGGAGCCCAGTCTTGGCTCCAGTGGCCCCAGAAGGCTCAGGGCCTTGTGGTCCCAGGTTGGTCGCCGGATGCGTATTGTATTGTGCTGGCTGTGGGGGCCGCGCTTGGTGGGGGCTCTTGCGCTTTTGCTGCGTGAGACACTCCTGATGGTCTCTGCTGTCCTGGCTTTGTCATCTCTCTTCCTTTAGCATTGATTTCTGTCCTCCTCGTTTGCTTTTCTTTTCGAACTCGGTCTCTGCCCAGCATCTTGTCCACGCTCTCGTCTGTATTAACCCATCAGCCACAGCCACCTGCTCCCTGCCATTGGTGCATGGCTGGGCCTCCCTAGCCCAGCTCCCCTCTCGGTGGCTACTCTTGTGGCTCCTCCCAGCTGAGGGCTTGCAGCTTCTGTCCACTCGGCACCGCGGGGCAGACCGGCTGTAGTTGTAACGTGACTGCACTCTTGTGGGACATCTTGATGGGAAGTGCTTTTCACGTCTTCCCCCAAGTGGAGTCCCAGTGCCCACTCAGGCCCTGGTCCTCTATTTCGGAACACCAGGCTACTTTCTAGGAAGGGGGCGCTGGGCATCTCTTGCCCACTTGGACTCCGTCTGGTCTGACTGATCATGAGCTCACGGCCCCACGGCCTCCTTGCCTGCATGGCTCTTCTTCCTTCCCCATCTTCCTGTTACTCTTTCTGCTGCACGTGTCCTGGCCTCGAGGGACCTTCCAGAGCGGCTGGGGGGCACATGTCCAAAGGGGCTAGGTGGCATCTGTCCCTTCCTCCTCCCCGGGTGCTGTCACTGGTGTTTTGTGCTCAAGCCTGACCGGCTCCACTCCTCTGGCCTCACGCTGACCTTCTCCTGTGCTTTGGCTCCGACAGATTCCCGGTCGGGTGGCGTCCAGTGGTCTGCAGTCTGTCGTGCACCGATGAGAACTCTCCTTTTTGCTGAGGGCAGACAATGCATGGCTGATCTACTCTGTTACTAGTGACACGCCCCCGGTCTAGAACCGAAATGTTAACACCGGGAGCTCTCCAGGCCACCCACCCAGCGACGCCCATGGGGGAAACAAAACACAAACCCAACCGGACAGACTCCAAGCGCTGCCATCGCCAGGGGCTGCACTGAGCCCCCATGAACTCGGTTCTAGCGGGGCTGGGAAGAAAGCAGTGAGACGGTTGCAGAGAGAATCAAACTCCCATCCAGGCCTTTCAGTCCCCTCCGTGGTGGCGCACCCGTGTCCCTGCCGAGTCTACTGTAACTACCAATCTTCTACTTGGTTAAGACAGTTTTGTATCATTTTGCTAAAAATTATTGGCTTAAATCTGTGTAAAGAAATCTGTCTTTTTATTGTTTCTTTCATGTCTGTTTTTGCGGTCTTAAAGATGCTGACTTAAAGAATTCTGAAGCAGGTGCTGGTGTGGAGTTTGTGTAGAAGTGAGGCAGGGAGCAGAGCACACGTGGTTTCCGTGGTCTGCGTCTTGTGGTTTGTTATGTGGTCCACTGTGGAGAAGGGATTTTCTCATCAGAAATTCTATCACGTATATACGCGTGTGTAAGTAACGTGTGTGTCCGTGTGCCGTGTGTCTTGTGACTTCATTAATCTAGTTTTGGCTGTCACGCTCCCTTCCCCACTGTAAACTGAAATGCCCGCTCACTGCAGACCCGCTGGGATTCTTGAATCATCAGGGTAGTTAGAAAGTGCTGGCCACAAGCACAGGCGCAGCGGGTGCTTCCCGACAGAACAGCCCATGGATCTGACCTTCCCAGACACGACGAAAAGGAAGCCGAGCCTGAAGACTGCAGAAGCCACGGCTTCGCGTCCTGTTGCTGATCCCTCGGGAGAGGATTTCAGAGACTTGGGCTCCTCCCTGGAGTCATGTTTGGTTATGTTGGTGGTGGTTGCCCCAGTGCTTTCGAACTTGGGAGATTTTCTAAATAGGCTGTTGATACTACCAGTGCAGGTTGGCCCCCAGTCTGGGTTAACATCTCTGCTCAAAACCAAGGGCCGTGGTGGTGTCCGCCCTGTGTGCCAGCATTGCCCAGAAAGGCCAGTGGGCCCAAGGGAATACACTCTGAAGTGCCAAGAAACAGGTGACTCTGACGACTTGATGTCCAGGAGAGTAAAAGATAACACGCTTTTGTGACCTTCCCTGAGACATAGTGACCCCACAGAGGCCAAGAGGCAGAGCAGGGCCGAGTCTCCCCAGAAAGACCCTCTGGGGCAACCAGGCTCCAGGTGGGTTCCTGAGACACCCTCCCTCGCTTTGCAGCAGCAGCAGCAGAGGCACCAGCTGGTAGTGGCGGCCTGTAGACAGGAGCCTCCGTCTTTGGAAGTGAGGTGCAATATATATGTTCATAGGTACTTTCACATTTCTTCCCATCATTGCCCTGCAGTGTGTTCTGTTTAGAAACAGGCACTGGGAGGAAGCTAGGGACCTGAAAGGTGTCCATGTCTGTGTTTTCCCTTCCTGCCCCCAAAGTCCCAGCACAGGGACGCTGGTCCTAGGATGCCCCGACTGCTGTGTTGATGGCGCAGAACGCAGCTGGTTGCTTCTTTCTGAATCCTGAGCTGGCTACTCTGTAAGTGTTTCAGGGTGTGGACACTTGGCCAGGTGGGGCTGTGTTTCTGGGAGTGTAGAGGGAGCTCGGGTTGGTTGGAGTGAGTTGGGGGCTTTCATCATGGCCCAGTGCCTTCCTCAGAGGTGGGCGTCCCCCTCCTGGAGAGCTGTTAGCAGCTGCGGCCCCAATGTTCTGCATCCAGGTTTTCACCTGAAATTGCCAGATGACATTTTAGAAGTGGACTCCAACCCTGAGTCCTCAGCAGTGTGGTTGTGGACAGTTGTGTCCCCCCCCCCCCCCGTTCCCCCATATTTAACTCCCCATCCTGACTTGCAGGAAACATAGTTGGAATGTCTGTATCAACCTGTGTATCAGTGGCCAGTCTCTGAACTGCGCTTTTGTATGACCACTGTATTTGTGTCCTTAACCACCATGTAAATAATAAATTCATGACGACTTCTGCCTTTCTTCCCTGCCCCCGACATGTGGTCTTTATTTCATCAGTTTTGAGTTTTGATTTATGTAGATTAACTCTGTGAAACTAATTTTCTGAGACTGGGCATTTGTGTCTGTCCTTTGGAAGCCTTTTGGTGTACTTTCATGAGCTGATCGGGAGTAGGTGGGATGAGCCGCTGGGGTGTGGCGGGGATGTGGCTGAGCTGCTGCAGGTGTAGGCCGTGCGCACACACCCGTCCCCTGCTTTAACCACCTCTGTGGGAAGGACGTGCTGCCACTCACCTTATGTTCTCTGGGGAATGAAGAGCATGGTAGTTGGCCCGGAGCCGTGTTCCTGCTGCCCGTGGGGGGTGCTCATGGTGCCCATGAAGGGGCCCCTGCTGGGACCCAGGGGCTTGGGCCCAGCTGTCGTCATCCCAGTGTGAGCACCAGCCTGCATCCCTCACGCCCCAGGTGCTGTCCCTTCTAGTCAGGCAGTGCTGGAAGGGGGCATCATCTCTCCAGCTGTTGGGCTCATGGCCTCCGCTTCCCTCTGCCCCTGGAGTTGTTGGAGACCAAGACACCCCTACCCCTGGGAGCTCCAGGCGGAGCCGAGTGAAAAGGTGTGGCCCCGCAGGAAAGTCCGTCCTTATTGAACTGGGCCCACAGATGTGTTCCCATAGATGTGTGGTAACTAAGCATCTTCTGGTCCACACCCACTTGTCCTGGAGCGGAATATGCCAGCCTTGCATGTACTACAGGGAAATTCTTGGTGACGCCACCCACATGCATTGGAAACAGGTGGGGCAGGTGGATCTCCCACCCGCCACTGGTTTGTGTTTACTGCTCATAAGCCAGGTGTGCCAGGCTTGTGCAGATGGTCCCTGAGGATGTGAAAGAGCCTGAGCTCTTCTTTATGGGTTCCCCCTCCTCCCCTAAGCTTGCTGACACTTGGACTCAGCTGAAATGGTGATGAGGTGAACCCTGAACCACCTCTTGTTCTCCTGCCAGGAGGGAGGTCACAGGCAGAACAAGGACTCTGGCCCCTTTCACTCAGAGCCTGCCTGCCCTGTTCCCCAGCCCCCTCACCACCTCTGTCTTCACAGCATGGAGAACTCTACCCCCTGACCTGCCTGGCAGGCTCCATGCTCAGGAGAGTAAGCTCTGGGTCCAAGCCTTCACCTCCCTGCCCCCAGGCCCTGTCACCTCTGAATGGGCTGCTTGGAGCTCCTCCTAAGGACCATGCCCACCCCCATTGGCTGGGAGCTACGAAAGCAGCACACTCCTTGGCAACACTGTTTGCAAGGGTGTTTAGGGTTACAGGGGAGTGTCCTTTGGGGAGCCATGAGGGGCCCCTGCAGGTCTAGGCAGCTGCCTCCCAGACTGCCATTGGCAGAACCCTTGGGCAGCCACTGACAGCGGGGTCTGCCTTCCTGCCAGGCTCTCCCAGTGTGGGCCTGCACATGTGTACCAGGGTGTTCTCCACACAGGGTGGCAGGTGCCCCAAGTTCTGGCAGGGCGCCTGGCTCATGTACCCCCCACTTCTGATTTAGGCAGATGTGTATGTGTCCTCCAAGGAGCTGTGAGAGTGGGCTTAGCACAGGCATCTGTGTCTTCATGGGAAGCTGGGTGTGAGCCTCCTCCGGTGGGACGTCTGGAGGACTAGGGAGAGTCCTGTCCATTCCAGAGCACTGACCACTCTCCTAACTGCTTTTAGGGCCATTGGCCCTTGGCAGCCGCAGCTTCCTGAGGACAGGAAGTTTTCTTTCTCTGTGTCTTGGGCACAGCTGGAAACATCTGGAACCAGAAAACCAGGCAGACCGAACTATCTCGTCACCCTCTCCCCAAGGTTAGGGTTAGACTGCAGGTCAGTCTCCAATCTGGGCAGAGCCCCTCCATGCTTTAACCAGCTGACGTTGGGGGCAGGGTGCCTCAGGTGCACCCTGGGGTGCATGGATACAGCACCAGACCAGCCGTGGGTCCCACCCCCAGGGAAGGGACTCTCACACCATCTCAGTCCCTGAATGGTATACCCAGTGTGGTTGTAGAGAGTCCCAGACGGGAGTGGGGACAAGTGAGGCAGCTTTGGGTGAGAGTAAAGGGGTGGTGGTGTGGAATACAGGGGCCCTGGTCACCCCCACAGCTGGTTCCAAGAGATCCAAGAAAACTGAATGACTGGCGACAGCCAGGCCAAGCTCTTGCCAGGAGAGAAGGGGGTGTCGTGATGAGGGCTGTTGGGGGGGGTTTGGGGGAAGGGCACAAGCAGGCCACCCACTCGTGCCCTTTTCTCTGCCCCACTCCAGAGACCACAGGTGGGGCTGACAAGTTGGGTGCTCGTGGCTCAGCTTTCCCAGGGGCTGGCCCCTGCCTGGCCCACCTTGCACAGGGTGAGGTCAGTGGATGCAGGGCTACCACCTGACCCTTGCAGCTGCTAGCACTGCCCACAGCCCAGGCCCCTGGCAGAGGGGAAGGACAGAAAGGATGAGATGGGGCAGGGTGCTGCAGGAGGGCGCCCGGCTCCCTCATAGAGCTCAAGGGGCAGATGGAGGAGGGAGCCAGCAGCCCCCTTAGGGCAACACCTCTTGGGGAGGGAGCCCCAGGACGTGAGCTTTTGCTTGCTTTTCGTTTCAGAGGAGCAGGGATGTGGCATCTCTCCGGCTGCACGCGGCCCGCCAGGGTGCCCGCTGCCGTCCCCAGCGCCCTCGACGCACCACCTACTGAGGCGGCCCCAGCGGCCTCTGACCGGGCTCCCAGCCACACAGGCCGCCGCTGGCCACGAGGGCAGGTGGGTGTGAGGTACCCAGGGCAAGGCTGAGCAGGGCTGTTTGAAAAGGACAGGGACCAGACACCAGCCCTGGGCGCTGATCACGTGGGATGACTGTCAGCTAACCAAGGGGTGAATAAACAAAAGCAGGCAGACCATTTTCTTCAAATACACACCAGTGAACAGAAACCACATGTACATCCCAGCCTAGGTGTCCACATCCCTGCAGTATGGCCCCTTCCCTGCCGACCACCAGGGTGCTGTGTGAACACGCTGAGCCGTTTGAGGTCCAACAGGACAGGGTCCAGAACAAGCAGTACTTAGAAGACTGACGTGGCTGACGAGGACCGAAACCACTTTGTAAAAATAAGCAGGCTGTCTTTTGAGAAAGACATTTGGGGTCAACGGTTAGACCGCTGTCCCTAAGTAAGAGCAGGTTTATCTCAAACCTTTCAGAGGTGAAGGAGCAAGCTTTGTCCACTAAGACGCTCAAAAGAGGGGTAGGCTGGGGCGCACGGGCGACCCGGTAGGACAGGGAGCTCAGGGGCACATGGGGAGGCCTGTTGTGGCAGTGCAAGCTCCGTAGCTGTCTCTGGCCCCGCCCCCTGATTAAAGTCATGTTGTCTCCAAAGCGTTGGGTCTCTGGGTCCTTGAGCCCAGCGGTGGGCACTGGGGTCAGCAGGTGGGGTCCCTGGTGCAGACGGCTCATAACCTCGCGGCTTGGCTTCACTGCAGATCCGCCTCGGAATGACACGTTCCCACCCCGCCACCTCCCCTGAAAAACACTGATCGGGTGATGATCCACTGCCCGGGCAGCCGGCGCGGAGCCGAAGGCCCCGCCCAAGCTGGTCCTGTTTGTGAAATAAATACGAGCGTTGACGGTCTCTGTCCGGTTCCCTGCACCCCTGCCGTCCTCCCCGGGCTCAGACGCTCGTTTCCGGGGTGTGAACCACCTCCCCGTTCTTCTCAGGCTCTGTCTTCAGGAACTGCTCCACCTCCCGGGAGTCCACCCTCACATCCTCTGGGGGCTTGTGGCGCTCCTCCTCCGTGGCCATCTCGGGCCTCTTCCTAATGCAGAAGAAGTTACCCAGCACCAGCACGAGGGAGGAGGCCAGCACCTCGGCCCCCGCCAGGATAAACACGTACTGGTAGACGTGCGTCGCGTCCAGGAGCTTGCCTGTAGTGCAGGGAGACAGGGTCAGTCCAGGGCTGAAGCTTCCACCAAAACCCCACCTCCAGTCACCAGTATAGCCTGGGACCCTTAAGGCAGCTCACTGCCCACCAACCCCCAACCCTGCCCCAGGCAGCAGAGACCCAGAGGCTAAAGCAGAGCCTTGAGTGGGGGCCTCATCCAAGGCCACCTGAAGGGTCTGACCCTGCTGCCTGTTGCCGCAGAGGCCCTCACAGGAACCACCTGGACCCCAGAAGGATCCTGGGACCCCAGTTCAGGCACCTCCTCACACCAGAACCCTGCCCCCCCCCACCCCAGGCAGGAAGAGTGAAAGGCCCAAGGTCAAGTGGGAGGTAGAGGGCCTACAGGGTTGGCTGGAGAGACCCAAACCCAGGTGCAGAGACTTGGCAGGGCCTTGGCCATGCTGCTCCAACATCCCCACCCCTATCTTCTCAGCTATCAAAAAATAAAGCAAAAGTCTAGGGTAACAAAAGCCAACCCTGGCCTCAGCTCTGAGTGTCCCCAGCTGGGGGGGGACAGCCAGAAAGGAGGACCAGGACTCCACCCTAGAGCCATCGCCACAGCTCAGGCCCATGGGCTTCTTCCCACAATGAAACCAAGCGGGTCCTGGGATGTGCAAGAGGCTGTGTTCCCCCACTGAGGTCAGCTGCCCATGTGCAGAGGTACATGGTGACCTGGCTGGATAGGGCTGGGAGCGGTGGTGAAGGCCTTTCCAGCTAAGAGCTCCCCAGGGTGAGTCCCCTCCCCAGAAAGAGCAGGTGTGGAAACTGCCCAAGGGCCTAGCCAGGCCCAGGGAGGGGAGGCCACTTGCGCCCCCCACCCCCCCCAGCACTCACCTCCGGACGGCGGCCCAATGAGCACAGCTATGGCCTCTAGCAGCAGCACGAGGCCAATGGCGCTGGAGAACTTCTGGGTGCCCACGATGGCCATGAGCACCTCGAACTGCAGGGCCCCCACCATGCCGTAGGAGATGCCGAAGAAGATGCAGAAGACCACCAGCCCACCGTAGTTGCTGGCCGTGGATCCCGTGAGGTCGGCGAAGCCGTTGAAGAACATGGCAAAGCTGAAGAGGTAGACAGAGTAGGGCCGCACCTTCTTGAGCCCCGTGATGAAGCCAGCGGTGGGCCTAGCGAAAATGTCGACGAAGCCCAGGATGGTGAGCAGGAAGGCCGCCTGGGTGTCAGGCACCCCCAGGTCCTTGGCATAGCTCACCACGAACACAGGTGGTACAAAGAGCCCCAGCACCATGATGGAGGCGGCCAGGGCATAGATGACGAAGCCACGGTCCCTGAAGACGCTCAGGTCCAACAGCCGCCGGGGCGGCCGCTGGGGTGCAGGCCCCGAACCCGAACTCTGCCGGGGCGCCTCCAGGGGCCGCATGAGCGCAGCACACACGCAGCAGTTGAGCAGCAGGCCACCCAGGATGAGGAAGCCGCCCCGCCAGCCATAGTGGTCCTGCAGCACCTGCCCCAGCGGGGACAAGGCGCACAGGAACACCGGGCTGCCTGCTGCCGCCAGCCCGTTGGCCATGGGGCGCCTCTTGTTGAAGTAGCGGTTGAGCATGATGAGTGAAGGCTGGAAGTTGAGCGCCAAACCCAAGCCTGGAGGGGAGCAGGCAGGTGAGTGCAGGTGTCCCGGCCCAGGTTCTCCCAGGCACGGGCACCTGCCTGAATGATTCATGTGTGGACCTGAGGCATCCAAGTGAGGGGACTCAGTGTGTGTTCAGAGCCCCCGACACGAGCCCACGTGTCCGGGAGAGACAGGGAACAAGGGACAGATGGGCGCCTGGCAGGGACACCCCACATCTGGCCTCCCCCAGGAGGCCCTATCTCTTCTGTCAACAGGAACCACTGCCACCCGGCCACTCCACTCCTGGCGGGGCCTCACTCACCAGTAAGGACCCCTGTGGTGAGGTAGAGCTGGATGATGCTTCCACAGAAGGACGCAGACACCATGCCCAGGGACGCCAAGAGGCCGCCTGCAAGCATGACTGGCCGGCAGCCAAAGCGATTCACACACACGCTGCAGAGTGGGCCTGGAGGGTAAGGGATAGCAGCTAAGGTGCAGGACCAAGGCTGTCCATCCCCAGGGAGACCTGCCCTTCCCCGATGCCCCTTCAGCCCGGCGCAGGAGACAGGCGCACCACAGTCGCGTGTCTTCCTAAGTAAAGCATGGGTCACAAGGAACGGTCCCCACTGGGGGCGTCTCTCCTGACTGGTCTGTGCCGGCAGCGAGGACGGCTCTGGGATCCAGCACAGCTGTGCGGATACGGCCCTCTGGACAGGGTCTCAGACAGCTCTGGCCGTGCCAACCTGCCCTCTGGAGACCATGGCACCTCGAGGGCTTCCCCACCGGCTGCCTCTGGGGACCAGGGCTGTGGACACTTGGATGCATCACCCAGTCCCCAGCCCCCAGGGCTTTTTGCCCAGAAGTGAATTTGGTGAACTCGCAGAGGTGGTCACCTGGCATGAAAGCCCCTGCTCACCTGTCCCGTAGAGCATGGCCAGCAGGATGGAGGAGATCCAGGCCGTGTCACTGTAGCCTATCCCAAACTCTCGCATGAGTTCCTTGAAGAAGACACTGACCGCCTTGGGGAAGGCGTAGGAGAAGCCCGTGATGACGAAACAGCCCCAGAGGATGGCCCACCCCCAGCCCCCATCCGGGGCCTTGATGCCGGTCGGGCCGTCGTCGATCACTGCCCCTCCCATGGCCAGGAGGGCTGATTCCGCGTCCCTGAGAAAGAGGAAGCCAGGCTGACTCAGTTGTCAGTCACCCAGCTGCAGGCCAGCACCGTGGGGACACAGGTGTAGCTGAGGGCGGGCACCCGACAGGCCGCCCTTCCCTTCAGGCCCTAGCCCCCAGCAGGAGCTCAGCTCTGGGCTGGGCAAGCCACCTGATGTTACCTGAGAACCCTGCCTCTGCCCCTCACCTGCCCTGGGTGCAGGGCAGCAGGGTGTGGGGTGACCAGAGCTGTGGCTCCTCCTCCCTCCCCTGCGCAGGCCTGGCCTGCTCCCACACAACTAGCTCTAAAGGGCAGTGGCTTTTTTGGGCTCAGCCAGGTCTCAGGTTACCTCTTGAGGAGGGCAGACCCCAGTGGGGAAATCAGCCGTGCTCTGGCCTCCTGCCTGACCTTGTGTCGGGAAGCTGCGTGGTTCTAGCCGCCAGCGCCTCAGGCAGTGAAGCCAGGCCTGGTGGGGGCCTGGGGCTCGGTCTGCGGTGCTGTCCCTTGAGACCTCAGTCTAGATGTGGCCAGCCTTGCTCTCCCACTCCCAGGAGGACAGGGCTTCCCCGTCCTTCCCACTCTGATCACACTGCACCAGAAGTGAGAGTCTGAGGAGGCACACACAAGGCAGTGCTGTGCAGGGACTGAGTGGGGGAGCAGACGGGGAGGCTGGGGGTCACTGTGCTGGCCCCGACTTGTCCCATCCTGTTATCACCCACCTACCTCTGTCCGGCCGCTGGAGTTTAACTCTTCTGGTGAGGGAATGGTGGGAAGAACAACTTCCATCCAGCCCACCAGAGCAAACTATTGCAGCCCCCAGGCTACCCAGTGGAAGCTGGCCACACCCACTGTCAGCCCCAAACCCGCAGAAGCCTGGGGTCAACTTCCCTCTTTTAAACCCCAGGAACTTAGCTCATTTGAGGCCCAGGAACTTGATTTCCACCTGGAGATCCTCCCCTCCCCGCCCATTTTCATCTCCAACCCGTCCCTGATCCTCACTCCAGAAATCCCCAAATCCCAGAAATCAGCCTCACCTTACAGAAGCTGTTCCAAGGACAGAGTAGGCCTCTTTGCTGCAGGCCTGGGGAAGGGAGGGCTTGCTGGATCCAGCCACTCGCTGCCCACTGAAGCTCCGTGTCTCCCCACCCGCGGTGAGCTATAAGGCAGCTCCCTGGAGGAGGAAGCCCTGCTAGGTAGTATCTGCCGATTCCGTGGTGTAAACACTCCACCTGCGTGATGCCCAGGGACCTCCTGACCAGAGGAGCTGCACAGCAGCACCGCCGCCCTCCTACCGGCCCGCCCGCCTGGGTTTCATAATCTGCCCTGGCTCCACCCCTTGCCCCTTTTCCTCGGATCCTTGTTGACCTGGCACAGCCCTCCAGGTGGCCAGTCCTGCATCGGAGGCTCCACAGAACCTGGGACAGGACTCTGGAGTGAGGACAACGGCCTCTGTGCCCGGCCTGTCTGAGCACAGCTTCAGTGTGCAGAGCAAAAGCATGTGGGGAATAAGACCCACCCCCCACCTCCAGCCTGCACCCCAGCACCTTGGCCACAGGGGCTGTGCCCTCCAGGGCCCCTGATTCAGTAGTCTGGGGGGATCCGGACTCTGATTCAGTATGGGGAAGGGGTATCCAGGTGGTGATCCATCAGTGGAGTGGGGGGATCCTGGGCTTTGATTCAGAGGGTGTCTGGGTGGGGGCGGGGTTAGGGGCTTTGTAGATGATTGCAAGCAGGAGCTGCTGTCTGAGCACCACCCTTTGATGGTTGGACCCCAGGAGCCAGCTGGCTATCAGGGTGATGACAAGGCAGATACAGCCCACTGGAGCAGAACAGCAGCCCTGCCGTCACCCACAGACTGGGCCAGAGGTCCACCTTCAGAGCCTGCGCTGGTTCTCAGCTGGGCCAGAGCCACAGGCGCCACTGGGAAACCCAAGAGAAGCCCTCACCTCTCCCTGCACTCAGACCCTGGTGCTCGGAAGACACCTGGACTTCAGTGAGCAGGATGGAGGGTGTGTCTGAGGCCAAGAGGCATGCAGCCATCTGGGGACACAGCCAAAAGGTGCACGGGGGCACCCCAGTCAAGGGAGCCCTCATCCTCCTGCAAATGCAGGCACAGCCCCATGACCCGGCGCAGCCCCCTGGGTAGCCACCTCTGCATCTGAGGGCACACAGAACCGGGACAGGACTGGAGGAAAGACAAGGGCCTCTGCGCCCGGACAGTCTGAGCACAGCTTCAGAGTGGCCCACCCCAGGTTCTCCAGAGCCCTTCCTTGGATCACATGGCCACATGCCTGAGCCTGGTATGGGACAAGTGGACAAATGTCATCCCAAACTCACTGGGTGCCGTGGGGGCACTGAACCTCTGCCCTTCCCCTTGTGCGCATTAAGTTTAAAGGGTCTCTAAGGTACGTGCAGCTGCTGCTGCTGCTGCTAAGTCACTTCAGTCGTGTCCGATTCTGTGCGACCCCATAGACGGCACCCCACCAAGCTCCCCCGTCCCTGGGATTCTCCAGGCAAGAACACTGGAGTGGGTTGCCATTCCCTTCTCCAATGCATGAGAGTGAAAAGTGAAAGTGAAGTCACTCAGTCGTGTCCAACTCCGTGACCCCAGGGACTGCAGCCCACCAGGCTCCTCCATCCATGGGATTTTCCAGGCAAGAGTACTGGAGTGGGGTGCCATTGAGTGATATTAAAACAAACAAAAAAAGAAGTATATTCTTAGGAATGTGAATGCTCTGCGATGCAATGACACTAAGGCAGAAAACACAGGAATCCCTGACACAGGAATCCCTGACCCAGGACTCCGGACAGTGGTCGTGATTGTGGTCACAGGGACACTGAGGGATTGGTTGTCCTCAGTATTCTGGCTTGTTTGGGGTTATGAGCTTTGTAAAGTAAATCAAATGGATCATGTGGAGGCCAAAGAGGAGAGTATGTCTCGGGTGAGCAATTAGGAATAGCCGGACACTTATAAACCCATGGTTATAAGACAGGGCCTCCCTCTAAGATCTCCCTGGTTCCACCAGCCAGACCTGGGGCACCAGGGGAATCATGGGCACCACAACTTTTGAAGCCCTATTCTCTGCCTACCAGGGCTGGGTCCTCCCTGGAGGCCTCCAGGATCTTGAGGAGAAAGAGCATTGGGGAGGGTGAGGAGACAGAGGGACAGGTGCCAAGGCCCAGAGGCAGGAGGGTACAGCGTGTTCCAGGACCTGTAGGGGCCAAGGCTCACACAAGGAGGGGGCCATCTCACACGCCTGGATCAAGGTCCTGTATGGTCATCTCTCCCACCATCCACTGAACACCCCAGAGACACTGCTTTCTCCCGGCTAAGCCCCCAGCCCAGGTTGCAGCCACACTGAGATGACCCCCACCCTGTTCCCCACACCAGATGGTTCTTGAAGGGAGATTTCTAGTGAACTTCAATTTGCAATGGGGGAGGGTGTGCAAGCAGGGGAAGATGATGGAGAGCAGGGGTCTCTAGGTTGGGGGCAAAGGGATTTCACCCAGAAGTGCTCTGTGTATTTATGGCGGGGGGTGGGGGCAGCTAAGATTTCCAAGAGCAAAATGGCCTCATCAGCCCAGCCTATCCTGTGGAGGAGGCAGGCTGGGGCACAGGCTGGCTAACACTCCAAGGGAAACCTAGGGTGGGAGGAGCGGCCCCCTCGGGGACTGGTCAGAGACCCTCAGCACAGCGCAGAGGGAGGTGGCGCCAGCACATCTGTTGGCGCGTGCTGGCCGGCTGTCCTTTCAGTGACATTTACTCTCACAGGGAAGCACGCAAACCACGTTCCCAGCCCAGAAATAACCCGCCCTCCAGGCCTCGGAAAGCTGATCTCCCAGGTGGGTATGTGTGCCCACTTCTGGGTCAGGTGAGGCTCCAGGGGCTGCCCCCAGGTCCTGGCCCAAAGAGGCATGTGTACAGAGATCCCTCTGACCCATCCTTCGTGCCCTCCTACATCAGGGGCCCCTGCCAGCTGCTGCCTCAGGGGCCCACTGGCTATCTGGGTGAGGGTCCTAGCTGGGGTGAGGCTCCAAACTTCTGCATCACCCCTCTTCCCATGACCCCTTTCTCTGACTACATTCACCGGTTTTCAATGTCCTTGGTGGCAAGGGTGCCCAGCCTCACCCCCACCCCTACATCTCCACTCAAAGAGCTAGTGCAAACCTCATACCAGCGCGTTCCCAACCTGACCCCACGCCCCCACCTCAAAGCCAGCCCTGACCACGTCCTGGTGGCCTCACCACTTCCCAGGCCCCTTCTGCCACTCCATTCCAGCCACAGGCTTGCTGCCCCTTAGGTCTCTATACTGGCAATTCCCTCACCCACCTCGGGTTCTGGGTCTGTGGCCTGTCAGCCTCCAGGGCAGGCCATGAACCAAGAAAGGGGCATTCAGTGTAGGGGGCCTCCAGCCCCAGAGCCTGTGGCCTGTCCCACGTGCTTCGTCGGTGCACTTTCCAGCCTGGACAGTTACCTAACTGGACCTCTAGTCCTTGGAGACCAGCTCCAGGTGGGCGGGGCAAGAAAGGGGCAATTACATTCCTTCCTGACTCTTCCTGCACCAAGAGGCTTGGAAGACATGCCTGAGCAACAGGGAAATAGCCCAGTGAGGCTAGCTCCTGGCTCCTCAGGCCTCAAGGCCCCTTAAGCCCATGCAGGTGGCTGTACCCTCAGGAGAAGGGAGGAGCTCCCCTTCTTCTTTTGCCTGCAGTCCCTATTGTGGACAGGTAACCAGAGGATTCAGGACACTCTGATCAGAGTGCCTGTCTCCTTTCCAAGAGTGGGGACAGGATGTATCTCAGCGCTTCCCTCATTGGTGTTTGGAGCTGTGACTGAAGGGAGGTGCCTGGGGCTTTTTCTGGGGAGGTGGGAGCTGGGCAGTGGGTGAAAGTCCGATCCAGGCCTTCTGAGCCTGGCCTGGGCCCTCCACCCCACCTTCTCTGACCACGCACATGCCCAGCGCTCCCACAAGCTCTCCTGTGGGCTCATGTCTTGTAGGGGCCAGTGGGGTGGAAACAATGGTCTCATTCACCAGACTGGACACTGCCACCCAGGCCAGCCCCTAGCTCTGAGTCATTCTCCACCTCCATCACCCAGTTATGACAAGAAGGCCATTCGAGAGTGGCCCTGGGGATTTTTTTTGTTTACCTTGTTGGGGGGGCCTCCTCCTCTAGGAAGCTCAGAGGGCAATGGGGAGGGGCCTGAAGGTAGCTGAGCAGGCCCAAGCTAACCCCCCTCAGGCCTGGACCCAACCCTGCCCAGCCTGGCCCTGCCTGGGCTGCCCATCCACGTGGCCACCTTGTCCCACTCAACTTCCTGCAGCGCACGCCCCGCCCCCACCCTTCCAGCCCTAAACTGTCACCTAAGACCAAGGCCCAGAAGGTGATCTCTTTGTCAGCAAGCCCCACAAGCCAGGAAGGGACCCTTCCACCAAAAGTGGGTTCCTAGCTCCTACCACCACCACCTGGGGGCTTTGGAGCAAGTAGAAGGTTGGCAGGGGGGCGGGGCGGGG
>SJYR01000076.1:424114-502792 GCA_006410655.1 Kobus ellipsiprymnus | reverse complement strand
GCCCCCACCTGCCCCGTCTCCTGGATTCTAATTCTTCCAGTTGTTCCAAATCACAGCTGCAGGTGCCATCAGGCCCTGGAACATGTACCGAGGAGCATCCGGGGCGGCCTGCACCCCCTCCCCAGCTGCTGCAGCTCCTGGGGGGTGGGCTGTGCTCCACCGTCCCCAAGGGGAGAGGAAGTCTACCAGGCCCATCCTCATCCTGGCGTCTGAGCTCCAGTTCCCACCCACCATGTGGGTGGGAACCAGGCTCCACTGTGCGACTATCTCCGAAAATGATCTTTGAAACCTGGAGAGACTTCTGAGGGTCTTAGCAGCAGCACCTCCAGGGAGGGTGTGGGACAGGCCTCCTGCTCCTATACAGAGCCTGACTGTAGGCGAGGGGAAGGCTTCCTGGGTCTGATGGGGCCATACAGATAGCCCATCCTTGAGCCCTGGGTGCTCCCCACCCGACTCCAGGCCCCACCCAGTCCATTCGTCCTGCCCCAGGCCTACCTGTGCAGCCTAGCACTGGCTGCCACCACCCTGTGGTCAGGATCGGGGCCAGTGTAGGCTGGGTCAGTTGAAGAAAGCCAAGTCACGGGACAGGCTTGATGGCTGAGCCAGAGCCCGCTGCTGTGGGGTCTAGCTCTTGTACCGCACCTTTGGGACCTGGAGACAGGACTGTCACAGCCAGTCCTCACTCAGAGCGCCCCTGAGCCACACCTTCCACGATGCAGGGTGGGGAGCCCGCCTTTCCAGAAGACTCGAGGCCAGCAGTGCACGGGCCCCTCCTTGAGGCAGGACATTCCCCTTCCTCCTTGCTTGCCCCTCGGTTTTTTCTCAGAACAAGAGCCCTGAAAAATTAACCTGTTGACCACTTGGCTGGCCCAGGCTGTGGGCAGAGATAGAAACAGGCTACAGAGGCCAGATCCCTGCCCAGTCCAGCCTGATTCATCTGCCCTCCCCACCCAGTGTTGGGCATGGGGGTGAGGGTATGGTAGGGTTTGGAGGTGTCTCTTGGGGGTGGGAATAGCCGACTTACTGGAAAAGACCCTGATGCTGGAAAAGACAGAAGGCAAAAGGAGAAGAGGGCAACAGAGGATGAGATGGTTGGATAGTATCACCAACTCAATGGACATGAACTTGGGCAAACTCTGGGAAATAGTGAAGGACAGAGGAGCCTGGCATGCTGCAGTCCACGGGGTCACAAAGAGTCGGACATGACTTAGCAACTGAACCACAACAAATGGGGTGGGAATGTCTGAAGTGGGGCTCTATGGGGAAACTGGGGTGTCCGTAGCAGGAATTTGAGTTGGGGGTTGTGACTGGGGGTCAGGTGGGCTCTGCCTTGGGTCCTGGTGGGTGATCCCCTGATAGCCATTGACTTTCTCCTGCAGACCTGGCTGGTTGCTGTTCCTTGGGCCAAGCTCAGTCCCAAGAGGGGCTGCCCCAGTTGTCTACTCCTCCTGACCCTTCAATGGCCCAGAAGGGAGGGTATCACCTGAGAGGTGAGGAACAGCAGCGCGTCGTGGGGGGGCTGGGTCCAGGCCGGGGTAGCAGGCTTGGGCAGGCCAATGGCCCTTCTCCTCGGCGGCCACAGTGCCCACGCCATTAAGAGATAGGACTGAGATGGGGTAGATGCTGCTCCCAGAGCATTCAGAACCCAAGGTCAGTGGGGCCACTGGGCAGGTGGTGCCCAAGGCTCTTCTCGTGGGATGAAGGGGCCCAGCAGAGAGGGAGCCGTGCAGGTGGCCCAGGTCAACCCTGACATGCTCCGGCCTCAGTGTCTTGCCTGTAAAGTGACACTCTTGGGAGGGCTTGAAAGCTCACCCAGTTCACCTGTCAGGGACATCCCCCTCCTGCCTTGTCGTGCAGCGGGATTGGTTGGGTCCAGGCCAGGGCTCCCATGGGGACAAGCCTGCCCCGCCCCCTCGAGCACCAACATCTATCTGCTGGCTTTCAGATCGAGGCCTGTCCCAGCCTGCCCTCTCCCTCCATTCCTCCCAAAGCCGCCCAGCACCCTGCACCCCTGATTCCCACCCCCGTCTCAACTGAGCTCTGCCTTGGGCGGCCAGTGAGGGCATCGAGGTTGGGGCACACACAGGGGGCAAACAGGGGAATTCTTAAGGCTATGGGCTCTGAGGACAGTAGCTTCAGCCTTGAGGCCACTGCCACACCCTGTGGTACCCTGTGATGTTCTCAGGAGCTCTCCTCTCCCCTTCCCCCATCATAGATGAGGAAATGGGCTTGGCCCTGGGGGAGGAAGGACTCAAGTGCAGACCTGAGCCCAGATGTGGAAGAGCAGAAGCAGCGCAGGCAGAGGCAGGGCATGGGGAGTGGGCACAAGGCTGCTGGCCTGGCCGGGTATGGATGGCATGTCTGTGAGAGGTAGAGACCGGGGATGTGGCAGAGCGGCGCCCGCCCCGACCGTGCCAGATTGAGGGGCTCCCAGGACTCTTCTGTCCAGGCTCTCCTCCAGGCCTCTGTACCTCTGCGTGTGCTGTTTGTGTCCTCTTCCCAGGGAAGAGCAGTGAGCCTGCTGTGGGTCTGTTACCTGGAATGTGGCTCCTCCCCAAGTGGGACTGGGGCCAGAGCTCAGGGCCCAGGTAAGTGCGGGAGGATCCTGGCCAGGGGGAGGCAGGTCTGAGCTGTCCCAAAGCGTCCAGTACTTAGCCATGCCTTCCCTTCTGCAGGACTCTGTCAAAACACTGGTGTCAAAATGCCCTGCCTCCCTCTGCCCACATCTCTCTCTCTCTCTCTCTCTCTCTCTCTCTATATATATATATATATATATACATGTGGAGACTCAGCTCCGGGGTAGATCTCAACAAGAGAAGACAAGGAGCCTGGTGTTGAGGTCCCCTCTATACCCATAGGTGAGAGATGTTGT
Source organism: Kobus ellipsiprymnus (assembly GCA_006410655.1). Classification (NCBI taxonomy): domain Eukaryota; kingdom Metazoa; phylum Chordata; class Mammalia; order Artiodactyla; family Bovidae; genus Kobus; species Kobus ellipsiprymnus. The sequence continues at coordinate 499,920 of SJYR01000076.1, read as the reverse complement.
TATTGTCGTTGTTCCGTTGCTAAGTCGCATCTGACTCTTTGTGACCCCAGGGACTGCAGCATGCCAGGCTTCCCTGTCCTTCACTATCTCCTGGAGTTTGCTCAAACTCATGTCCACTGAATCGAGGATGCCATCCAACCATCTCATCCTCTGTTACCCTCTTCTCCTGCCCTCAATCTTTCCCAGCATCAGGGTCTTTTCCAATGAGTTGGCTCTTCAAATCAGGGCCCAAACTATTTGTACATTCAGTTTTAACATTAGTCCTTCCAATGAATATTCAGGGTTGATTTCCTTTAGGATCAACTAGTTTGATCTCCTTGCTGTCCAAGGACACTCTTAAGAGTCTTCTCCAGCCCCACAGTTCAAAGACATCAATTCTTTGGCACTCAGCTTTCTTTCTAGTCCCAACTCTCACATCCATACATGACTACTGGAAAAACCATAGTTTTGTCTATACAGATCTTTGTCGGCAAAATAATGTCTCTACTTTTTAATATACTGTCTAGGTTGGTCATAGCTTCTCTTCCAAGCAGCAGGCGTCTTTTAATTCTGTGGCTCATCCGTGTGTTAGTCATTCAGTCGTGTCCAACTCTTTGCAACCCCATAGACTGTGGCCTGCCAGGCTCCTCTGCCCATGGAATTTTCCAGGCAAGAATACTGGAGTGGGGTGCCATTGCCAACTCTAGGGGTCATCAACCTATAAAACCCCACAAAAAACCCATCCAGTACTCATTAAGTCATCATTTCCTATTTCTTCCTCCTCCATCTTCTGGGAACTGCTAACCTGCATTGTGTCTCTGTGAATTTGCCTATTTCACATCTATCACGTAAAAAGCATCACATGGTATGTGGCCTTTGTGTCTGGTTTCTTTCATTCGGCACAGTGTTTTCAAGGTCCATCCACATTGTTGTCTTTATAACTTCATTCCCGTTTATGAGTGAATGATAACCTACGTTTGGTTGCCCATTCATCTGTCCATGGACATTTGAGTCATTTCCAGCTTTTGGAGGTTGTGAGTAATGCCACTGTGAACTTTCCTATAAAGTTTCTGTGTGGACCTATGTTTTTGTTTCTCTTGGGCATATACCTGGGAGTGGAGCTGCTGGATCATATGACAATTCTATGTTTAACTATTTAAGGAGCTGCCAAATTGTTTTCTAACCATACCATTCTACATTCCCACCAGCAATATATAAGAGTTCTTATCTTTCTACATCCTTACCAACTCTTGTTAGTTTTCATGTTTAAAAACTCAAAGTCATCTTAGTAAGTGTGAAGTGGTATCTTATGGAAGTGGTGTCATATTGTTTTGATTTGCATTTCCCTATGACTAATGACATCATGCGGAATGCTGGGCTGGATGAAACACAAGCTAGAATCAAGATTGCCAAGAGAAATATCAGTAACTTCAGATATGTAGATGACATGACTCTAATGGCAGAAAACCAACAGGAACTAAAGAGCCTCTTGATGAAAGTGAAAGAGGAGGGTGAAAAAGCTGGCTTCAAACTCAACATTTAAAAAAACTAAGATCATGGCATCAGGTCCCATCACTTCACAGCAGATAGATGGGAGGGAAAATGGAAACAGTGAAAGATTTTATTTTGGGGGGCTCCAAAATCACTATGGATGGTGACTGCAGCCATGAAATTAAAAGATGCTTGCTCCTTGGAAGAAAAGCTATGACAAACCTAGACAGCATATTACAAAGCAGAGACATCACTTTGCTGACAAAGGTTCGTATAGTCAAAGCTATGGTTTTTCCAGTAGTCATGTACAGATGTGAGAGCTGGACCATAAAGAAGGTTGAGGGCCAAAGAATTGATGCTTTTGAACTGTGAGGCTGGAGAAGACTCTTAAGAGTCCTTTAGATAGCAAGGTGATCAAACCAGTCAGTCCTAAAGGAAATCAACCCTGAATATTCATTAGAAGGACTGATGCTGAAACTGAATGTCCAATATTTTGGCCCCCTGATTTGAAGAGCCAACTCATTGGAAAAGACCCTGATGCTGGGAAAGATTGAGGGCAGGAGAAGAAGGAGGTGACAGAGGATGAGATGGTTGGATGGCATCATTGACTCAATGGACATGAGTTCGAGCAAACTCCGGGAGATGGTGAAGGACAGGGAAGCCTGGTGTGCTGCAGTCCAGGAAGTTGCAGAGTCAGACCCAACTGAGCCACTGAACAACAATGACTAAGGACAGTGAACATCTTTTCATGAGTTTATTAGCCGTTTGTATATCTACTTTGGAGAAATATCTATTCAAGTCTTGTACCAGTTTTTAAAGTGGATTGTCTCTTTTGGTTGAGTCGTAAGAATTCTTTACATGTTCTAGAGCCTTATCATATATATGCTCCTCCTATTTCCTGGGTTGTCTCTTCACTCTCTTATGTAGTCTTTTGATACAGAGAAGTCTTATATTTGTTTCTTGGGTTGTTGTGTTTTTGGTGTCATAGCTAATAATTCATTGCTATGAAGATGTACCCCTGTGTTTTCTTCCAAGAATTTTATGGCTTTAGCTTTTAGGTGTTGGCTATTGAGTGCTGAGTGGATTTTGTATATGGTGTGAGATGGGGATTAGACTTTATTGTTTTGTACACGAAGATCCAGTTGTCCCAGTACCACTTGTTGATCTATTACTTTTGTAATTACAATAATAGATTAAAAAAAAATAAGCCTGCTCTTGTGTTTAAACTGGAGTAGATATTGGCTGAGCAAGGACATCCCTTTGGGTCTAGAGGCTGTCCTGGCCTCCCCTTCCTACTCCTGGGGTAGTAGAGCCCTGCCCCAGTCCTTTGTCCCTTCCAGTACTTGCACCTCAGTGGGCAGATCATCAGCCTCAAGCCGGAGGCCTTAGTGATGGGCATGGAGCAGGAGGCAGGCTCACCTGGGTGCTGCGGGAGGAGCAGCCCACCCGGCATAAAGGGTGTGGGTTGTCTGCAGCCTTGGCCACAGCAAAGGCCACTGGCTCTGCAGGGCTGATTCAGCCTGGGGAAGACAGACCAGGTCAGGCAAGGCCGTCAGAGAGACCCGTCTCTCCCTGGGATCGGGAACCAGTGGATGGGGGTACAACCTTCCCCTCTTATTTCAGCCTTTTGGTCTGGAGGCTGGCTAGGGCATGGCTCCCAGGGTTTGCACTCTCCCTGGCCCCCCCTGCTTCCCAAAGCCCTTTGGATCCAGTCACCACCACCCCCACTTTTCCTCCCACTTGCTTCATTCCACCTGTCCCACAGGTAGCCACTGGGGCTCTGCCATCTCTGCCCCATCCTGGGCTGTGGGCTGGGGGCAGGAAGGGGGTCAGGGCTCCCTGTGGCCCTTCTTGGAGCCAATCTAGGTCCTAGGGGTCAGAACTGTCACTTTGTGCTCCCTACTGGCTGGAGCCCCCCACCCCATCTCCCTATTTGCTCCTTGTATCCGCACACCGCCCTCTCCCTGGGTCCTCCCAGACCTGTGCCCTCCATGCCCCACAGGCAGCCCTTCCAACCTTGGTCCCCGCTACCCATTCCTCCCTCCTTTCCTCCTGGAGGCCACCCAGTCCAGGGCCCCGATGGACAGCTCCTCTATCTGCTGCTCGCAGACCTCCCTCCGGGTCCTGCAGGCTCAGGGGTTGCTGCTGTGGGACGTCACCTCCCTGTGCCCCCGCCCGCCTCACCTGTTGCTGTTTGCCCCAACCTGGGGCCTGAGTGAGGCGTGGCTAAGAGTGGTAGAGTGGCCAGCCAGGGAAGGACGGGCGCTGGAAGACCACTGGGGGCTGGCGGAGGGGGTCCTCTGCTGGTGGGTCTGGCACAGCCATCTCAGCCAGGGGCTTGGAACAGAGCTGGCAACCACACAACCTGTGCTAGCAACGGCTGCTCACATGGCCAGGCTGACCTGTGACTGCACCTGCTCTCCAGGTGGGGCACGAGGCCCCTTCTCAGGTCAGGGCAGCCAAGGAAGCTGGCTGAGCCCAACACAGCACAGACTCCCACTCACTTGGGTACTTTGCCTAGGGGGCACCTTGCCCAGGGGGCACCTGGCAAACGCTTATATTCCACACTCCTTGTCCAGTTCCTGACCCCCAAGCGCAGTGGTGCTTTCTTAGGCCCCATCCTCTTTCTCTGGCCATCTTGGGGTAGTTCTGTCCCCTCTCAGGGCCCCCGAGACAATCCTCCTGTTCATGACCCCAAGGCACACTTGCATCCCAGGATCCCTGAGGACCCTCAATGTCCTGGGCCCCTTGCACAGTGGGCCTTCCCCTGGAGTCCCTCTTTCCCCCACTCCCATACCTGGGCCCAGGTAAGTCCTGCAGCGCCTCAGGCCTAGGCCATGGCCCCCCAAGCCTGGGAGAGCTTTGCCTGCTCTGGGGTCTGGAACGGTGCCCGGAACAGAGCAGGCACTTCATGAACACAGGTGAGTGAGGATATTCAGGGAAGGGCACCTCCACACACCGTCCAGCCTCCTCTCCACCCCCGTAGCCCATTTCCCATGCAGCGGCCAGAGGGAGCCTCCCAACCGCCCCTGCCACACACACACCCACCCCCGCCCAGGCCTCTATCTCTCTTCATCGGCCACCATTCAGGTCTCACTCAGATGGGCTGCCTGGTGGCCCAGACAATTTAGTCCTGGCCATGCACTCAGCCCCTGATCTTACTTTGGCCAACTCTCTCAATCTTACCCTTGCTGGGGATCTGCCTACCTGATTAGGGGTGAGCTGGGTGTGGGTTTTTTGATCATTGGTTTTGCTGTCTAGGGCTCCAACTTGGCTCAACTGGGCTGCCTTTTCCGAGGTGGTATCCAGATTTATAGCTCCCCACTCACCCCCTAATCTCAACTTGGAGCATCTCAGCCCCAGGGGACGGAGGTTATGCCCCAGCCCCTGCCTGGCCCCTAGAGGCCTGGGAAAGTCCCCCTGAGGTGGGGGATGGATGTCTCAGACCACCCTGCGCTTGGCTTTCACCAAGCCGGCATGGAAGGCTGGAGGACACGGCCAGGTGTTGGCAAGGAGCCAGGGCAGGAGCCACCAAGGGGCTGAGAGAGTGGACCGGGCTTTGTGCCAGACTGAGCGTCGGTGCAGCCACTGAGAGGAAAGGCCTTGCTCAACCTTCCTGCGCTGACCACAGCCCTCCTCCTCCCAGTGACTCAGCACAGCTCAGCGGAATGCCTGGGGGCGCTCAGGGGCGGGCAGGACACAGCCAGTCCCTTGCCCCTTGAGCGCCAGCTCGCGGGTGGTTTCCAGGAAGGCATGCGAGTAGGTCCTGTCCCCGCTCTGCTTGGCCACTCCAGCCCCCGGCCTCCCTCACCTTTGGACTCCTCGATTTCACCCTAGAGTGTGGACCTTATGGTCTCTGGGGGTTTGGTGACTGGAATTCCTCAGCCCAGAAACCCCCAGCCCAGAACCACCCCACGGGCTGCAGTGGACAGCAAAGTGAGGTGGACACCAGCCCCCCAGGCAAGGCAGCTGTGGGGGTCAGTTGACCTGGTGAGGCACACCCCTTCTTGGTTCCCACTCATCGGGCAGCTCGTCTCTTTAACATCGGTCTCACAAGGAATACCCTCCTCTGTCCTGCCCACATCCAGAGCCCAGCTTCTGCCTCCAGGCCTTGACCTCTAGGAAATGGCTACCTTGGGCCCCCTCTCCACTCATCTCTTCCAGGAGTGCTGTGCTTGCCACCAGAGGCCCTTCCTGGTTGTGGACCGTGAAGATGCCCTCCCCTGCCCCAGTTTGCTGCCCAGTTCACAAGGCATCACTTGTTTGGGGACGTGGGCAGGGACCATCCAGCTGGCTGACCATGGCCTGGCACATACTTGGGGGAGGGGTAAAGGACATCTCCCACAAAGCCCCTACTGGTCCCTATTTCCTTGGGACCGCAAGGATTGGCCCAGCCCCTTCTGGAAGTCCACTGGGGCACTCAGAGACCCAGGCAGCAGGTAGCAGCCTGGCCTTTCCTGCCCTGGGGCCTGTGAGCAAGTGGGTAGGTCATTGCAGCCCAGCACAGGCACCTTCCTAATCCGAGGGGAAAGTGACTTGCTCAAGGCCATGTGCCCGAGCTGGCCCCACCCAGATCCCTGTGATTTGGGGACCCCCTGAGAGGCCTGCAGTAGGGCTCCCACTGTGAGGTCAGCTCCAAAAACTGGAGGAAGGACCTGGAGTCATGGGGCAGTTAGAACGGGGGCCTCGACAAGCTGCTCTTTGTTCTCTCTGCCACCACTAGGGGGCACTGTCCTGGGAGGGCATCCAGCGGCCAGGCCAGTCTGCCCACACAGGGGTCACTCAATGATCATCCAGGAACAGGACAGGCAACATTCCAGGATCTGGGGGCCAAAGCCCAAGTCCAGCCCTTTGATGGGTGGCCATCCTGGTTTACGCCACCCCACAATGAGCTAACCTGACACCCAGTGTTGACATCTGGTCTGAGCTTAGGTGTGTGTGCGGTGGGAGCGGGGCGCCAATGGGAACAGAATGGCTGACCACCCCCGCCCCAGGCTGGCAGCCTTGGCCCACTCCTGAGGCCCCCTGGCCTCAGTTTCCTCATCTGTAAAGTGTGGAGAGTTCTAGAATCACTCGAGTGTGGCTATGAGGGCTGCATGAGATATGGGCGCCATCCCAGATGACAGGCTGGGAAGCAGGGCCCCTCAGAGCCCACTGGCTTCTCAGGAAGGTCCAGCACTAGCTCTTTGCCAGCCCTTCAGTGGCCCTGCAATGCTCGTACTATCCCACAGGCATTGTACCCTCATAGGCCCCCACTGTATGCTTGGGGTGCGGGGACAGTTTGATCCCGGCTATGCTAGTCACAGAGGTGCTGGGCAGGGAGTTAACCTAAACCTCCACTGTTCTGTTACCACATCTGTGAGTATAGGGTGGCCTGTGGGGAGCTGGCCCTGGATAGCTATCATCCCAGGGGAAGCAGTCTGTAGCGGGTTGAATGGTGGCCCCAAAAAGATGTGTTCTGGTCCCAGTACTTCAGCATGTGACCTTCCTTGGAAATAGAGACTTTTAAACATATATGTATATATTTGGCTGTTCCAGGTTTTAGTTGCTGCACGCAGGATCTTCAGTCTTCATTGCAGCATGAGAGATCTTTAGTTGCAGCACGTGGGATCTAGTTCCCCGATCCGGTATCAAACCTGTGCTCCCTGCATTGGGGGTTGTGGAGTCTTAGCCACTGAACCATCAGGGAAGTCACTGGAAATAGGATCTTTACAGATGTAATTAGTTAAGATGAGGTCACATGGGAGCAGGGTGGCTCTAGCCCAATAGGGCTGGTGTCTTTGGAAAAGAACCTGTGAAGACAGACCTGGGAGGAAGGCTATGTGATGAAGGCGGAAGAGAGTGATGTGCCAATGGGCTGAGGGGCACCAAGGATAGCGCCATTAGATACGTGAAGCTGGAAAGGGTGGGTCAAGATTCTATCCAGGGACTTTGGAGGGAGCAAAGCCCTGCAGACACCTTGATTTGGGTTTGTGGCCTCCAGAACTGTTGTCTCATGCCCCATTTGTGGTCACTGTGCGGCCCCAGGACAGACACATTGTCCGTCAGCACTGGCTACAGTGTGGATGCAGCAGGCTGGCTGAAGAGTCACCTGCCTTGCAGGGTGGGCAGAGGGCACTCTGGGTGAAAGAGGGGGTCTGGTCTGACCGGCAGGATGGTGGGCAGGTCGGGGGAGACAGACTGGGAGAATGTTGGGTCTGGCTTGACCTGTGGGAAGATCGAGCAGGGAGCTGGGTAAAGAGTGATCAGTGTGTCCCTTCTCCCCTTCCATGAGCATCTACTGAGCTCCTGGACATGGGGCACAGTTAAGGGGCCGAGCTCCAGAGCCCAAGTAGACAAAGTTGCAGAGCCTAGTGGGGCTGTGGGCCCACCAGGAGTGACAAGGCCCTTCCCAGGGTGGTGAGGGCCCACTGCCGGCCTCCATCATTCTGGGAGGGGGGGGGGGGTGTGATGTGCAGGGGCAGGGGAGTACCATCCCTCTCTGGGCCTTGCACCCCAGAAGCCTTATCTGGGGCTCAGGTGAGGGAATCAGAGGTTCTGGGATATTGGGCGATTGAAGTGGTAGGAGCTGGCCCCACCATAGGAATCAAGAGCCACCCTTAGGCTTAGTGCCCAGGGTCAGGGTCAGGTTGGGGTTTATTGCAGGGACAGGGTTATAGTTGGGTGGGTCAGGGTTAGGGGGTAGAATTCGTGTTGGTGAAGTCATAGAGTTAGGGTCAAGGTCAGGGCTCAGGTTAGGGTGTCAGGGTAATTGGAGGGAAAAGGTCATGGTGGGGTTGGTCAGGTTTCGGAAGGTGGATGGTGAGGTGCAGAGCTCCTATTTGTTGTTAGGATTTATTTTTATTCAAAAGTGTGTATCCTCTTGGCCCTTTTGGTTTACACACACACACACCCCTGAGCCCCTTCACTGGGGCTGACCCAGCACGCATGTAGTTCATATGTTGTTTCTGATCCTCAAATCCACGGGGAATGGAAGGCATTATCTTTACTTTATGGAGAAGAGCAAACGGAGTCCCAGAAAACTGTAACAAGAGGAGTGGGCCTGGGGTTTGAAGCTGGACTGCCCTTGGAAGCTAAGCTGGGGGCAGTGAGGCTGCCCAGGGCCTGTGGGATATAGGTTAAAGGTCATGCAGATCCTCTATGGCTTCCCCAGGCAGGAAAGCAGGGCTATTTTCACATGGTTTCTGTGCACTGATAGGATCACATCTTCCATTTTCCAGGAGGCTTGAATTATTGATCTGCCTGACGTTTAATAACCCCTGGACTTCCCTCTAAGAGCTGCCTCTTAAAGCAGAGCCTTTCTTACTATTAACTGTGTTGAGAGGTCTGGCAAGAACAGCTTGAAAACTGGCCCTGTGCAACTAGAATGCCATCAGGGTGGAGAAAACACAGATGGAGAGGAGAGGCTGGACCAAAGACCATGTCCCCCTCTCTGCTGCCACCACTGCCTCTGTGCCCATTACTTCCTGGAGCTCCACGGTGAGATTGGCAAGGCAGGCTGAACATGAGTGTCTCCGTTTGTTCAGACAACTGGTCCTCTTCAGCTCCAGTAGACCTTCAGATACTGGGGAAGAGGGTCTCTAAGTATGGGGGCCGTGACATAATGGTTTGCTCGTTGCCTCTGTGAGGTGGGTTTTTTTTTTTTTTTAAACTCGTAACTGGACACACAAACACCAAAGTACACAGGTTATGAGTGCACACAAACATGAATTCTCATAAGCCAAGCACACGGTGCAACAGCGCCCAGATCAAGGGCGCTGGCCAGAAAGGCCATCCTGCCATCCTGAGCCCCGCTAATCCCGGACACGCCTCTCCCGGGGTCCCCTCGCAGTGTCTGCCTGTTTCACTGCCGGAGAATCCACGCGTGAAGACGCAGTTCTAGTGGTCTCAGATTTTTACTCCGCTCCATGCCCACGTGCAGCCTGGGCCCCTCCCCTCCCAGGTACAGCTCCCTGTAGGCCCCACCCCAACCCGTCAGAGCCGTCAAGAGTTTCGGGGCTACGAGACCGGCGGGATCGCGGAACCCGGCCACCTGCCATCCGATAATCCGAAACCTTCCTCGCTCTCGCGTACCTGCGCGCGGGCGAGGCGCGAAGAATCCGGAACCAGATGTCAGAGCTCCCGTTTCCAGCCGGCGGAACCCGAGCGCTGTACCCAGAGCGCCCGGACGGCGGCCGACTGACTCAGGTTACCGTGGCAACGCGGAGGGACGAGAGGCTGCTCGGGGCCAGCATTCCAGGTGAGGCGCGGGCGCGGGGGCGACGCGGCGGGGCGCCGAGGGGCCTCAGGGGCCGGCGACGCGAGAAGCTGTGGCCCTTTGGGTCGCTTTTCACGGGCGTCGTCTCTTTTCTTGGAAAATCCCGAGACGTTCAAGTCCTGCCAGACGCCGCGCACTCCCTTGGGGCCACCCTGCAGGGCTGTGGGCGCGAGAGCGGTGCCGGGCCCGCGGAGCCCGGTACGCAGAGCCCGCCCGGTCTCTTTTCTGAAGCGCCCGTGTCGCATGCGGGGTGGGAAGGCTGGGGCATTCGCTGGCGCCACGCTTTGAGTGCTCTGCGTTGTTATTCGACCCCTTCAGGAACCTGACGAGGTGGGCGCTGCAGAGATGGGAGAGTTTACCGGTTCCACAGACAGTGAGGACAGGTTCAGGCCCAGGCAGCCTGGTCCAGAGTAACTAAAGAAAAAAAGTTGAGATTTACAAAAGAGTTGCAGAAGTATAAAGATTGCCTCGGTACTTTTACCAAGGTGCCCCCAAATGTTAATCTCTTATGTTACCATAGTTCTTTTTAGCAAACTGAGGAAACTTAACTCATACAAAACCATGATCTAATGTACAGGATTTATTCAGACTCAGCAATTATCCCACGGATGACTTTTCTCCTTTACAAGATCCATTCCAGGACCGTCCGTGTTCTCTTTCTTATTCTTTAATCTGGAGCACTTCCTCAGTCATTCCTTGACTTTTATGAGTAAATTATTTTGTAGAATGCCCCTCAGTTTGGGTTTATCTGATGTTCCCTTATGATTACTTTTAAGTTATGCATTTTTGGTAAGAAAAACCTTACCTGTGAAATTGTGATTTTCTCTGCATCTTATCAGGAGTCGTATAATGTTGATTTGTCCCGTTACTGCTGATACTAACTTTGGTCGTTTGTGTTAGGAGATATCTACAAGGTGTTTCCATCATCGAGTTACCATTTTTCTTCTGGGGAGTTAGTTACTTTGAAAGTGTGTAAATATATTGTTTAAAATCACTAATTTTAGCATCCAGAAGTGAGCATTTTCTGAAACAATTGTGTTGCTTTTGCCACAGAGTGATTTTTTCATTTCCTTTATGTTTACTTTCAAGTTGGAATTCTACTGTAAGGAAGAACCTTCCATATTTTAATTTATTCAGTTATTTATCTTGGCGTGGACATTTTAATTTTATTTCATAGGTTATAGATCATTACTAAGGGCTTCCAAGGTGACTCAGTGGTAAAGAATCTGCCTGCCAGTGCATGAGACTCGGGAGATGGGGGTTCAATCCCTGGGTCAGGAAGATCCCCTGGAGCAGGAAATGGCAACCCACTCCAGTATTCTTGCCTGGAAAATTCCATGGACAGAGGACCCTGGCTGGCTACAGTAATGGGGTTGCAAAGAATCACACAAGACTGAGCATGCACACACAGAAATCCATTACTGTCATTTATTTTGTTGCTCTGTTGTGCAGATTTGGCCCGTTCAGGTTGGCTTCCATGTCCTTTTTAGCCTATCCCCAACATTTTGAGCACTTCCTTATTTTCTGGTACCATAGGATATTCTGGACTCAATCTTATGCTTTCCTTGACCTAACCTGGAATCAGAAATTTCTCTAAGGAGTGTTGGTTCCTTTTAATTTAGAAGTTTTTTTTTTTTTTTTAAGAAACCAAGATCTTTGGACGTGTGCTCATTGCAACTGGAGGGTTATTACTTTTTGGCTTTCTCAATGGGCAGCACTAGGAAGCATAAATTTGTGTACACCATATACATCTGTATCTATTTCTATACCCATATATCTGTATATGTATTCAAAACTGAGTTTATACCTCAATTTCAATCTGTCACCACAGGGTTCCTTCTATTAATACATCCCTTTTTGCTCTCCAACTCCGGCTCCCATTGCCTCAGTCTGGTCTGGTCTTTGTCCCCCAGTCATGTCTGACTCTCTGCAACCCCAGGGACTATAGCCCACCAGGCTGCTCTGTCCATGGAATTCTCCAGGCAAGAATACTAGAGTGGGTTGCCATTTCCTTCTCCAGGGGATCGTCTCGACCCAGGGATCGAACCCACATCCCCTGTACTGGCAGGCGGATTCTTTACTGTGAGCCACAGGGGAGCCCTATTGTCCTCAGTATGCTTAACGCTTTGCTCAGTCCTAGACCACGTATAGTTTCAGTATTGCCAAGCCATATTTCTGTGAAAAACAAACCTACTTAAGTAGAGTATGATATTTGCATGTGATTGTTTTTTTCTTTAAATATATAGTCAAAATCTATTTTACAAAGTTGCCTTAGTGTATTTATGTTATTAATTTGTAATAAAGAGGTTCATTTGTTTCTGGTTATATTTCACTTTGAGTCCTTATTGATTCCACCCCCTACCCCCACCCGTTGTGCTGTGCAGTTTGTGGGATCTTAGTTCCCCAACCAGGGATTCAACCTGGGCCCTCGGTGAAAGCATGGAGTCCTAACTACTGGACTGCTAGGGAATTCCCAAGTCCTTATTGATTTTAAGTCTTGGTATGTGAAACATTTATGTGGTTCTAAAAGTATGAGCAGATTATCAGCTCTTAACTACAAGACTGTTCAACTTATCTCCTATCATTTATTTGCTTTTTTGGGTGGGATGGGGGAGGCATGGGAATTTGGCAGCTGTAAATTCAGATTAAAAAAAGCACTATATTCTCCTCACTTGAGCAGTATCCCTCATCCCCAGCAAGTTCCAGTGATCGAATTAAGATCCATCTGCTGCTCTTCTCTCACCTCAGGTTTTACAAATGGTTGTGGGTACTGTTTGGCAGTCAGTGAAGGACAGGAGTCACAGGCCCATAATTTTCACCCTCTTGATCCCCTTAATGATCACCTGTACTGAGCTTCGTTCACTTGGGGATTCCAGAGGGTGCCAGCCTTGAGTCCTTTGTCCCGAATACAGAGATGAGCTGCCTCTGGACTTTCTTTCAAGTCCCACAAACATGTTGATTGAGCTTATTAAATATATTTACAGAGCACCAGTAAGACAACGTTCTGTATCTGACTTTGAGCCTTTACAAACAGCGTATTGTGTAACTGCTTAGGTTTTATTGAGGTCATGCAATGTATTTTCAGTTAAGTGCTTGTCAATGTTTATTCTAAAACAGTTGCTCCGAGTTTTTGGTCAGATGAACAAAAGTATGATCAGTTCCATTGTGATGTCTGCAGTCAGGTAGCCTGTGAGTTCCTCTCTGACTTGGACGTGTATTGCTCTAATGACTTGGTCATCTTGGCAAGGGCTGAGATTGGCAAGGACAGAATCATTCTTCCAGGTTCCTGCCCTATACATCTGCCTCGAAGTCCCAACAGGCAGCATGCCAGAGAGGTGGGGCCCTGCCAGGGCAGAGCAGGGCAGGGCAGGCCCCTCTGCAGAGCCCACTTGGCTTGGAAAGCTTTTTCTCTTCCATGGAGCTCCTTTTCATAATTCTTTAGGACTCATCCTTTGCCCCAAACTCTTTTTAAGTATGATACTAGCTGTCAGGAGATGCTTGGCCATGGGTCCTCCTCGAAGCCCTTTCCCTGTTGTTATCTGTGAAGAGACACCTCCGAGTCTCTCACTGCCCGGACACGCCGACTTCTGAGCCTTTTTCTTGCTGGTCCCTTTGATCTGACAAGGATGGTCAACCGCTGCAGCCCACTGCTGGGTTTTGGGTAAGAGAGTGAGTGAGTGCCCAAGCTCTTCCACACTGTCTGCGTCTACTGTGTAGCCTGGCAGTGTCGGTGCACCAGCGGTGCATTCCACCTCACTCAGGACTGAGGTGTTCTTCCAGATGGGGCTTCTGCTGCTTGTGTCTGTTTGCAGCCTGCAAACTTTCCATGTTTGGGAAACCAAGGCTTTCATGAGAAGTAATTTCCCTCTTCCTAAAACCCAGGGGTTTCCAAGTGCCTTTTAGAACTGACAGATTACTCTTCTTTAGATTAAAAAAAAAAAGTTTAGAAAGCTCAGCATTTTACAGATGAGAACATCAGAGTGATGAGACAACCTAGCATAGTCCCACTGAGCCCGCTGGTTCTCTTTGAAGACCGTGAGTGCCGTGGGCCAAGCTGAGTTGACAGCGGGCTCCCCACCTACCACCTACCAGTTTCCCCAGTTTTGTTTGGTCCCTCCCAGAAACTGGATGCTTGCTGGGGATGCCTGCTGGCTGACAGACAGATTGGGTCCAGATTTTGAATCTGGTGTTTAATAAAAGCCGTTAATCTCAGCCTCGGCGCTTTTAGGATTTATAACGGAAGCAGGGCAGGCTGTCTGTGTCGGAGTGGGAAGGAAAGGAGTGCGAGCTCCCGGCATGTCGGGGTGCAGTGGAGCACGCAGCAGCAGCTGGTTTCTTTCTGGGGATTTTGTTTATTTTTCGGCAGTGCTGGGTTTCCACTGCTCTGTGGGCTTTTCTCTGGTTGCAGAGAGCCGGGGCTACTCTCTAGTTGCAGTGTGTGAGCTGCTCATTTCGGTGCCTTCTCTTGTGGAAGATGGGCTCTGGAACATGCTGGCTTCATCAGTTGTGGCACGTGGGCTCAGCCGTTGTGACTCGCCGGCTCTAGAGCACAGACTCAATAGTTGTGGCACACAGGCTTAGTTGCTCTGAGGCATGTGGGATCTTCCCGGATCAGGGATCGTACCCGTGTCTCTTGCATTGGTAGGCGGATTCTGTACCACTGAGCCACCAGAGAAGCCCCCTAGATGTCTTCATACACTGTGCCAAACAGGTTGAACTCTTTTTTCAACAAGGCCATGTGCCGTGGGCACAGTATCACATGATCAGATTTTTATACTAGAAGCGTAATTCCCATGGGTGACTCTGCGATCAGTGCATTTAAGAGGCAAGCCTACGGGAGTCCTCAGAAGAGGGAGCCCTATTGACCTCACAGACCTTGGCCTGCTGTCTCCATAAAGAACCATAGTGATGACTCACGGGCACTTCATCAACGATAACAGTAGCATCAGTATCATTTAAACTTGTATATTTGCTTAAAAACTGATTCTTTGCCTGTGATTGTGCATAGATGTGTGGGTGGCCTGTGAATGCATGATTTCTGTTGACAAGTGAGTCCTGTGCCAGACCCCAGAACTCACTAGGCCACCCACCAGCTCACACTCACACAGCCCCACCATAGGCAGTCGGGTTTGTTCATATGTTGGGGTTTGCAGGGGGCCAGCCATTAGATGTCCAATTAGCGTGGGTGAACCTGAAATTTTGGAGGTCACCGAGTCGCCTTGTTATCTCACACTGGACTTTGCCTGAACTTGGTGGCCAGCCTGACCTGCCGGAACCCTGGTTTCCCAGTGGTCCTGGGCACCCTGCACCAGGGCAGGGGCCACAGCTGAGCAGGATGTGAGCCTTGTGAAGGCTAAGCAGAGCCACTTCCTGCCATTTCCTGCTGGAGGCTGGGGCCTCCCGCCACTCCCAGAAGTTACCTCCTGCTCCCTTTGTTCCCATGCATCTCTGTCTTGTCCCAGAAAGGATGATAACTCGTTGGGGTGGGGACCTGGCCCCTATGTCTTCAGCAGGTGAAACAGCTCCTGACATGTAATGAGTGCTGAATAAATACTTGTTAAATGAATAAATGAATGGATTTAAGAAAGTTTGCTATGTCTGCGAATTTTACATTACTTAATATCATGTTTCTCTGGCTACAGTGATACACATCCTGCATGGAATAGAAGCAAGCATTTGTTCTCTGCTTCAGTGTGCCAGGAATTGGGGAACAGAACAGGGTACCTGGGACATATGGCAGGATATACTTGGGGAATCCCCTCAGCTGTCTGCATTGGGGAAATACTTAGCACCTGATTGAGTTTGAAGCCAATAACTCCAGTTTTTTTTACTGAATTCAAAACTTGTTAAAGTGAATGTCGATTTTCCTGTAGTTCATTGATACCTCCAGTAACACCTGTAAAGCTCAAGTAATTGTCCATCTAGAGTGACCGGAGCTGAAGGGTGAGGGCTAGCGATCAGAGTGTGGGGGAAGCCATGGATGGGGTGGCAGAGGTGGGCCAGGCACTCTCAGTGGATGCAGGGCTGTCCTCTGTGGTGGAGCGCACAGGGCTGTGGGCACTTTAAGGAAGCCGAGCCTTTGGAGGAGGAAGGGTTTGGAAGGGCCCCGGGGAGCAGAGATACCTGCCTTCCTCCAGTTCCTCTGCTCTAGCCCCAGAGCCCCACTTTATGATTGTCCTGGGATAGTTTTTTTTTTTCCATTTAGTTATTTAGTACATACTTTTGAGCGCCTCCTGTGTGCTGGAGTTCCAAGTATGGGATACCATGTGGAACGTGTAGGAAAGAATGACACATAAGCAGTAAACCACCGTCTCCTGATAAGTGCCAAGCAGAGAATTTGAATGTGAATAGGGCTCCGTCCTTGCACCGGTTTTGGTTGAAGATTGGGGAGGATTTCCTGGAGTGACACTTGAGTTGGTCTCAGTGACAGGAAGGAGCCTACATGCCAGTTTCCAGGCAGAGGGGCAGCTGACTGACAAGAAAGATTAGGCACCTCCCAGCCCTGAAGGTGGTGATCCAGGTGTTGTAAGCGGACTGAGGAACAGGAAGCCCTTGTGGGTGTGGTGGGGAGGGAAGGTTTTTTTTTCCAACCCATCCCTTTGGTGGCCATAAAAGGGCAGGTGTGTAGCAGAGGCGCCAGTTCAGGGTCTGGAGTCAGGGAGGCTCCAGGTGAGAGATGATGCTGGCTGAAGGGTGGCCTGGGGGGTGAGAGACAGCAGGAAGTCCAGGCTAGTTCCAGGTGTTTAGCTTGGGCAGCTGGATGGAGGGGGGTGCCATTGACAAGCTGAGGGCTATGGGGGCAGGGGCACACAGAATCAAGGGTGGCAGGCCTCGGGGTCTCCATCAGGTGCCTGTGGGTAGGGTGAGACTGCCTAGCAGGAGTGGGCGTGGAGGCCGGAGCTCTGTCCAAGGTCACCCGGCACAGCTCTCCTCTGCAGTAGAGCCCTGGGGGGAGGCCACCACGTGCTCCTGGTTAGGATAGCGCTATCAGGATACTTGCTTCCTCCTCCCTCCCTGCTCTCAGTCAGAAGGCCTGCTTGATCCCTGAGGCCCCTCTTTGGGGGGTGGGGGTGGGGGTTGCTTCCTCCGCCACGCATCATCAGCACACGAATTATCTTACTCAGTTTCCACACTGACTGCCGGGGATTAGTGCCGGCCCTGCGGGATGCCCGTGGCAAGTCCAGGTTGTCCTCTGTGCTTCTCCCGGCTGCTCTGAATCAGGACAGGAGCCCTCTCCTCAGGTTCAGTAATATCCCAGAGCAGAACTCTGGGAAGTGTTCACGTACTAGATCACCGGTTTATTGTAAGTGGACACAGCTCTGAGCGGCCAGATGGAAGAGCCGTACAGGACAAGGTGGATGGGAGGGGCTGGGAGCTCGCACCCCCTCTCTTCCAGCATACTGTCCTCCATGTCTCCACACCTTCACCAGCCTAGAGGCTCTCCAAATCTGGTAGTTCAGGGATTTTTATGGGTGCTTTTGAAACCATGTGTAATAATTAGTCAAGCCCGTTCACTGGTCAAGGTGGTTTTAAGACTTAGATATCTTGCCAGCAACATGTAACCTAAACAATGTTTGCCTGAGTTGTTTTCCAGGACTTGGAGTCAGCTGCATCTAGTTTGAGCTGAGCCAGTTAAGACTGGATAGGATCGCTGACCCTCCAAAAGGACAAGTAGGAATGTCCGCTTGGTGACCTTTTGACATCGGAGAGTCGAAAACCCCACCCTCAACATGTGCAGAGGGGGACTTCCCTGAGGGTCTGGTCCCTGGTCCCTGAAATTACTGAGCCCGCATGCTCCGGAGCCCTTGCACCGCAACTCGAGAGAAGCTCACACCCCGCAATAAAATACCCTGCATGTCGCAACTAAGACCTGATGCAGCCACATGAGTTAATGAATTTAAAATAAACTTATGAAAACATGCAGAGGCCTGTATCCTACTGTGTAACTAGGATACTGTGGATAATAATAACTAGGATAACTGTGAAGATCGATTACCAGTCATCTTCTTTTTAATATTGACTTATTTGACTGTGCTGAGTCTTAGTCATTGCTTACAGAATCAGTTCCCTGACCAGGGATTGAACCCAGGCACCCTGCATTGGGAGCGCAGAGTCTTAGCCACTGGACCACCAGGGAAGTCCCATTTTTCAATCCCCTTTCCTCACTTTGCCCACACACTGACCCCCTTGCTTCTTTATTCCTGATCTCATAAATACCCCAAGCCGCTTGCCTCTGGGGAGGTGGATTTGAAATCCATTGGTCGCTTGACTGTCTTGCAAATAAAGACTGCAAACCTTTTTGTCTAAGGGAGTTTTGTTGTATGGGGGCAAAATGAACCTAGTTGCCAGCCAGGAGGTTAAGTCCAGAGGGACTTTTTACCTGTGGCTAGTCGGCAGCCCCTTGCCGGTCCTCAAAGACTGTGAACAAGTCTGAGCAGCTGCCCGGTCTATTTTTCTCCAGGGACTGGCCCCTGAATCTCCCCAGGAAGGTGCTGCTGAGATTTGGTGCTTCGTTTTGTTCTGCAGCAAACAGACAGGTTTTGGGTTTTGGGTATCTGCGTTTGGAAGATGTCTTTTGGTTGAGTAACCTCCTTTAAAGAAATGCACTTGTGCCTAGATTGTTTGGCTGCTGCTGCTGCTGCTAAGTCGCTTCAGTCGTGTCCGACTCTGTGCCACCCCATGGATGGCAGCCCACCAGGCTCCCCCGTCCCTGGGATTCTCCAGGCGAGAACACTGGGGTGGGTTGCCATTTTCTTCTCCAGTGCATGAAAGTGAGAAGTGAAAGTGAAGTCGCTCAGTCATGTCCAACTCTTCGCAACCCCATGGACTGCAGCCCACCAGGCTCCTCCATCTGCGGGATTTTCCAGGCAAGAGTACTGTAGTGAGATGCCATCCCCTTCTCCAGATTGTTTGGCAGTCCTGTGCAAATCATGGGTTGGAGGCCCATCTGGCAGGATTTTGACAATCCTGACCAGATTATACAGGCTGATTAAACCATTCAGTTCAGTTCAGTTCAGTCGCTCAGTCGTGTCCAACTCTCTGCGACCCCATGAATTGCAGCACGCCAGGCCTCCCTGTCCATCACCAACTCCCGGAGTTCACTCAGACTCATGTCCATCGAGTCAGTGATGCCATCCAGCCATCTCATCCTCTGGCGTCCCCTTCTCCTGCCCCCAATCCCTCGCAGCATCAGAGTCTTTTCCAATGAGTCAACTCTTCGCATGAGGTGGCCAAAGTACTGGTCCGTTAGCCATTGGTAATTGATTTCAGCCTCCAGCTCCTCTCAGCTCCCTGAAAGTTGGAAGGTGGAGCTGCAAGTTTCAGCCCTCTAATCCTGTGGTTAGTTCTGCTGGCAACCAGCCCTCATTCATTGGTTATCCAAGGGCTTTCCAAACTCACATCATTAACTGACTCAGGTGTGGTTGAAAGAGGTTTGTTATGAATAATGGGAGACATCGTTTACCCAGTTTTTTTTAGGAACTAGGAACAAAAACTCAGTATAACTAAAGATACCTGTTTAGCTCCTGTCATTTAGGAAATAAGGGTTTTAGGAGCCTGATGCCAGGAACCGTGGATGAAGACCAGTGTTTACATCTGTTACTCTATCGCAGCATCACAGGACCCTGTGCTCTCCTCCCGCTCTCTCAGCCTCTTGTGCCTGTGCCCTCTCCCTGAGGGGTGGGGCGGGGACTCCCCTCTGTGCCTCCTCTCTGGTGCAGTAACCCTGAGACTGGCTGGGCTGGAAGTGCGTGCGTCTCTTCCCCTCTGAGACCTGGCCCACACGCCCAGTGGACACCAGGCAAGAGTTGTGGATGGATATTTGTGTCCAAATTGAGCTCATCTCGGACCCCTGAGGATTAGGGATGCAATGACCAGTCTTAAGAAATGACAGTATTTGTCACACAGTTGCTGATAAGAGCATCTCCTGTGTAAGGTTTAGGGGGTCAGCACAGCAGGCCATGGGCCAAACTCAGCCTGCCCATTTTCTGTCCTCTTCGGCTGCTTTCATGCAGTTAAGGTGTTTCCATAGAGACCCTGTGACCCACAAAGTCCCAAATATTTACTGACTGGCCCGAAAAGGAACGAAGCTTGCCAGGCCCTGCCCTGCACCATTCGTTGCCCTTATAGGAAGAACTACATAAGGAATTTGTCTAGATCTAGTAAATGCCAGTGGCTTCACCTGGGAGACTGCCTTGCTTTTTCCATATGAAAGATGCAAATCCGATGATGGATCCTGCCTTCCTTTGTGCTTTGCCTTCTGACAAGCCATCCTTAGCACTTAATAATCACCCGGCCTTATTGCCTGGTCCTAATGGGCTTCGTGTTGTGTTTTCTCATTTTATTTTCCTGTGTTCTGACCACTCTGTGCTCAGCTCAGAGAAACAAATGTCTAGAAAGCTTGTTTCATTTTCCCACTGTCCGCTGGGGTTGCCCAGCACACAGCACACATCTTCCAGAAAACACACTCTTACTGTTTTTTCAGTCCTGACGGAATATTTTGGGAGTCTCTAAATCAAAACCCCGACCATTCTGACAATTTCTCCTTTACTTTTTTTTTCATATTGCTACCAGGATGTTATAGTAATAATTTTTATTATGATAGATAATTTTTTGGTGGGGTATGTACGGACTTGTTTTTTGTTTTTTTTGTTGTCTTCCTCTAGAGTTTTATGTGTTGTACTATTAGTGATCACCTTTCACAGGGCAAAGAGTTCACAACTCATCTACTAAGCGAGGCTTGGGCTGTCTGAGGACACGGGACTGTCTGCTTCCGCATTGCTGGGGGCAGCTCTGCAGGGGTCTGAGTTGAGGTTCCTCAAAGCATTCCATCACAAGAAACCTGATGCCATCAAAGCCTTGAACATGAAAAGTTTGTCCATTTCTTACCTCCACTGAGTTTTGGAAAGTAAGGGTTCATGGTAGAACTGTTGTTGGTTTTTGTTAGTAATTTCAGGAGTGAAATGAACTTCATGTCTCAGAAAAAAGTAGTGTTCTTTCTGGTTCAGGGAGTGTTTACTGTCAATGTAATGCATAAAAAAAACAAACAAAAAGACCCTCAGGTTCTCTTATTCTTGTTTCTGAGTTTGCCTATGGATATTTGCTTTACTTTGACCAAGGGAGACCAGTATTGATGCTGCTGGTACCCCTCAGGGGAGGGGCTACATGGAACCTTCACAACCCGCAGGATGCCTTCACAGGCCCCTGAAATCCTGTTCCTGTTAGAAATCTCCCTCTGTCCAGGAGGAATTCTGTGAATGTGTATTGACCCTGTGGGTTGAAATGGCCTGGGACCGTATGTCTTTTCATCTTAAAAAAAGACCCACTTAAAATGAATCAGACATTTCAGATGCTTTGAGGACAATGATACACAGAAGTTAACGGCCAGATGCCTGTCTCAGACCCCACCTGGCCTTCCTGGAAAAGCCCTCTCAGAGCCAGGCATCACTCACATTTCCACCCTCTGTCCCAGAAGATGCTCACGGCACCTGGGCCGGCCTGCATCCCTCTGGGCCTGCTGTGTAGCTGGTGGGGCATGACCCATGGCCTCAGACTCACTGCATAAGTCAACCAGAGAGATATCATTCCCACTCCATCCCCACTCCATGCCCCCACGAGCAGTTTTGCACATGAGAATCCACCCCATCTTCGCCGGTGCTGGGACCAGGACAGTCATGGAGGTGCCCGGGTGGGGA
This sequence comes from Kobus ellipsiprymnus, assembly GCA_006410655.1. NCBI lineage: Eukaryota > Metazoa > Chordata > Mammalia > Artiodactyla > Bovidae > Kobus > Kobus ellipsiprymnus. Next base: position 478,500 of record SJYR01000076.1, on the reverse strand, counting down.
GCAGCTCTCAGCAGCCCTGCCCCATGTGTGGGCATCCTCAGTGGACATGGGAAGCAACAGATCTCCAGACACTTGTTGGAAATTTGACAAGGTGGTTTTATGCTGTTGAATCTAACAATTAAAAAATTGGAGTAGTGTATTATGTATTTTTTTCCCTTTTTTTCCTAGCACTTTATTGTGTTTTTAAAAACATGTCTGTGCACGATAGATTGGACCCAAGAGCAGTGGAGCATGCTCCTGGATGGTGGATCTCCAGAGCTTCATTCCAGCTCCAGGAGTAGAACATGGGGGAGGGAAGGGGCACTGGCTCTCCAGAGCCACATGGGACTGGCCGGAGCAACCTCGGGTTTTTATGTGCAAAATAGAGAGAGCACTTCATGAAACTGGAAATGGCAACCCACTCCAGTGTTCTTGCCTGGAGAATCCCAGGGACGGCGGAGCCTGGTGGGCTGCCGTCTATGGGCTCGCACACAGTCAGTCCCTACTGAAGCGTCTTTGCAGCAGCAGCAGCTCTTGTAAGCGAGCAGGCAACACTCCCTGTCTTTCCTCCTTCTCTTCCCTCTGTGATCCTGCACTTCCTGTGTGTTCCCTCTGCTGCAGGGTGAGGAGAGGGTAGAGAGAGCCTTTGGAGTCTGGGTCTGTGTGCCCTTGCCCTGCTGGACCCTAGGGGAGCTGCCTTTGGCTCTCCAGGATTCAGGGTGTGACCAGACAGCTGGTAACTAGTCAGAGCATCCTCCTGCCTTGGTGGCAGCAGGCACTAAGGTGGGGGTCTGAGGTGGGCGTTGTGGAGCACAGGTTTCTAGCAGTGAACCCAGCGCCTGCCTTCTCCTTGCTGCAGCTGCTGACGTGATGCCCCCACCCTCGGAGCAGGACCTGAACGCTCTGCTGGCTCGCAAGGAGGAGGAATGGCGAGCACTGCAGGCCCAGCGCTCCCAGATGCAGGAGGCGGCCCTGCAGGACACGCAGCGCCGGCTGGAGGAGGCTCAGGGGAAGCTGCGGCGCTTGCGGGAGGACTTCATCTACAACCTGCAGGTGCTGGAGGAGCGGGACCAGGAGCTGGAGCGCTACGACGCCGCTTTCGCCCAGGCCCGAGGGCTGGAGGAGGCCAGGCAGGCCGAGGTGAGCGAGCTCAAGATCGAGGTGGCCAAGCTGAAGCAGGCGCTGGCCAGCGAGGCCCGGCGGCTGGAGGACCTGCAGCAGCAATACCAGCGGAGGCTGCAGGAGCACCGCCTGGAGCTGGAGCGGGCCCACAGGTGAGGGCGGCGGACCCCACGGCCTGCCCTCCGTGGGCCTCCTTCCCCACAGGGCTGCCAGGCTCCCGCCCGCTCAGTGCTGTCACAGGAAGGCAGGCAAGGCCATACCTGCATGTTTTTTTCTGGGTCCCAGTGCAGCTGGAATTAGTGGAGATGGGTTTAACTATTTGAAATTTTTTCCATGAGTTACAAATCTGAATTATTGTAATAAAATGTATTTGAGCTTATAATTACAGTAAGTCCTCTACATATGAATGATATTCTGTTCTGAGGGCCTGTTTGTAAGTCCAGCAAAGTTAGTCCAGGTACAGCCAGTAACTCGTCAGAGCATCCTCCTGCCTTGGTGGCAGTTCCACTTAGATGGGGATCTGTGGTGGGCATAGTAGTAGTACTGCTATAGTGTAACTGGTTTATAGTACTCTTCACACAAATAATACATAAAAAACAAACAAAAAAGAAAACATTAAAAAGTGTTTATTGTAGTATATTTGTTTTACAGTGTTAGTTTCTACTGCACAGCAGAGTGAATGTGTGTGTGTGTGTGTGTGTGTTGCTCTGCTGGCTCGCAAGGAGGAGGAATGGCGAGCACTGCAGGCCCAGCGCTCCCAGATGCAGGAGGCGGCCCTGCAGGACACGCAGCGCCGGCTGGAGGAGGCTCAGGGGAAGCTGCGGCGCTTGCGGGAGGACTTCATCTACAACCTGCAGGTGCTGGAGGAGCGGGACCAGGAGCTGGAGCGCTACGACGCCGCTTTCGCCCAGGCCCGAGGGCTGGAGGAGGCCAGGCAGGCCGAGGTGAGCGAGCTCAAGATCGAGGTGGCCAAGCTGAAGCAGGCGCTGGCCAGCGAGGCCCGGCGGCTGGAGGACCTGCAGCAGCAATACCAGCGGAGGCTGCAGGAGCACCGCCTGGAGCTGGAGCGGGCCCACAGGTGAGGGCGGCGGACCCCACGGCCTGCCCTCCGTGGGCCTCCTTCCCCACAGGGCTGCCAGGCTCCCGCCCGCTCAGTGCTGTCACAGGAAGGCAGGCAAGGCCATACCTGCATGTTTTTTTCTGGGTCCCAGTGCAGCTGGAATTAGTGGAGATGGGTTTAACTATTTGAAATTTTTTCCATGAGTTACAAATCTGAATTATTGTAATAAAATGTATTTGAGCTTATAATTACAGTAAGTCCTCTACATATGAATGATATTCTGTTCTGAGGGCCTGTTTGTAAGTCCAGCAAAGTTAGTCCAGGTACAGCCAGTAACTCGTCAGAGCATCCTCCTGCCTTGGTGGCAGTTCCACTTAGATGGGGATCTGTGGTGGGCATAGTAGTAGTACTGCTATAGTGTAACTGGTTTATAGTACTCTTCACACAAATAATACATAAAAAACAAACAAAAAAGAAAACATTAAAAAGTGTTTATTGTAGTATATTTGTTTTACAGTGTTAGTTTCTACTGCACAGCAGAGTGAATGTGTGTGTGTGTGTGTGTGTGTGTGTATAATTTTTTTAAAATTTCCTTCCCATTTAGGTTACCACAGAGCTCTGAGTAGGGTTCCCTGTGCTATACAGTCGGCTCTCTCTAGAGATCTTATACGTAGTGTCAATAGTGTATATACAGTCAATCCTCTCCCAATTCACCCTGCTCCCTCCGCTTTCCCCCTTGGTATTCATATGTTTGTTCTCTACGTCTGTGTCTCTATTTCAGCTCTGCAAATAAAATCGTTTTTACCATTTTTCTAGATTCCACGTATAATGTTAATATGTTACTTGCCTTTCCGTTTCTGACTTATTTCACTCTGTGTTACAGTCCCTAGGTCCATCCATGTCTCTACAGATGACCCAATGTCGTTCATTTTTATGGCTGAGTAATATTACACTGTATACACCTACCACTTCTTTATCTGTTTCTCTGGCGTTTTTTGCTTGGTTGGCTTTTTGTCATTACAGTTTTTTTGTTTTTTTTTTTGTTTTTTTTTTTACTTTTTAGCTGCACCGTGCAGCATTGTGGAATTTTAGTTCCCCAGTCAGGGGTTGAACCCGCACCCCCTGCACTGGAAGCGTAGAGTCTTCATCACTGCACCACCAGCAAAGTCCCTGCCTCTTCCTCTGTTGATGGACACTTAGGTTGCTTCTGTGTCCTGACTATTGTAAATAGTATTGCAATGAACACTGGGGTGCATGTGTCTTTTTGAGTTATGTTTTTCTCTGGGTATATGCCCAGTAGTGAGATTGCTGGGTCATATGGTAGTTCTAGTTTTAGTTTCTTAAGGAACATCCATACTATTCTCCATAGTGGCTATATTAATTTATATTTCCACCAACAGTGCAGGAGGGTTCCCTTTTCTTCATACCCTCTCCAGCATTTATTGTCATGGATTTTTGATGATGACCTTCTGACCAGTGTGAGGTGATACCTCATCGTAGTTTTGGTTTGCATTTTTCTAATAATTAGTGATTTTTGAACATCTTTTCTTCATGTGTTTGTTAGTCACTTGTGTGTCTTCTTTGGAGAAATGTCTTATTTAAGTCTTCTGCCATTTATTTTTTATTTTTGAGCTGCATGAACTATTTTGCATATTTTGGAGATTAATATTTTGTCAGTTGCTTTGTTTGCAAATACTGTCTCCCATTCTGAGGGTAGTCTTTTCATCTTGTTTATGGTTTCTCTTGCCACTATTATTCATAATAGTTTTGAAAGTCCTGGCCATGGCAATCAGAGAAGAAAAAGAAATAAAAGGAATCCAAATTGGAAAAGAAGAAGAAATAAAACTGTCATTGTCTGCAGATGACATGATACTCTACATAGAAGTAGTTTAGTCGCTAAGTCGTGTCCAACTCTCAGGACCCCATGGACTGTAGCCTGCCAGGCTCTTCTGTCCATGGGATTCTCCAGGCAAGAATACTGGAGTGGATTGCCATTTCCTTCTCCAGGGGATCTTCCAGACCCAGGAATTGAACCGGGGTCTCCTGCACTGCAGGCAGATTCTTTACCAACTGAGCTACGAGGGAAGCCCGATACTCTACATAGAAAATCCTAAAGATGCCACCAGGAAACTACTAATAGCTAATCAATGAATTTAATAAAGTTGCAGAATACAAAATTAATACTCTATAACCTTTTGCATTCTTATACACTAACAACAAAAGATCAGAAAGAAAAATCAAGGAAATAATCCCATTTACTGTTGCAACAAAAAGAAGAAAATATCTTGGAATCAACCTACCTAAGGAGGCAAAAGACCTGTATGTACTAAACTATAAGATACTGATTAAAGAATTCAAAGATGATGCAAACAGATGGAGAGATATACCATGTTCTTGAATTAGAAGAGTCAATATTATGAAAATGACTATACCACCCAAAGCTATCTACAGATTCAATGCAATCCCTGTAAAATTACCAATGGCGTTTTTTCACAGAACTAGAATAGCAACAGCAACAACAACAACAAAAAAATGACAATTTGTATAGAAGCATAAAAGGCCCTGGATAGTCAAAGCAGTCTTGAGAAAGAGAAATAGAGCTGAAAGAATCAGGCTGTCTGACTTAAGACTGTACTACAAAGCTACAATAATGAAGAATCTGTGGTACTAGCACAAAAACAGAAATATAGATCTGTGGAATAGGATCAAAAGGCCAGAGATAAACCCGTGCACCTATGGTCACCTAACCCTTGACAAAGATGTCAAGATTTTTGATGGTGGCCGTTCTGACCAGTGTGAGGTGATACCTCATTATAGTTTTCATATGCATTTTTCTGATAATTAGTGATTTTGAGCATCTTTTCATATGTTTGTTGGTCCATATACAGTGGAGAAAAGATAACCTCTTCAATAAGCGGTGCTGGGAAAACTAGACAGCTATATGTAAAAGAATGAAATTAAAACACTCCCTAATACCATACACAAAAATAAGCTGAAAATGAATTAAAGACCTAAATGTAAGGCCAGACACTATAAAATTCTTACAGGAAACATAGGCAGAACACTCTGACATAAATTGCCACAATCTCTTTTTAAAAAATATGTATTTATTTCATTTTGTCTGAGCTGGGTCTTCTTTTCTGCAAGGCCTTTTCTCTAGCTGTGGTGAGCAGGGGCTATTCTCTAGTTGCAGTGCTCAGGCTTCTCATGCTGGTAGCTTCTCTTGTTGAAGAGCATGAGATCTTAGACCTGAGGGCTTCAATACAGTTGCTGCTCTCAGGCCTAGAGCACAGGCTCAACAGTTGTGCCACATGGGCACACATGCTTCAAGGCATGTGGGATCATAGTTCCTCTACCAGGGACTGAGCCCACTTCTCCTGCGTTGCAAGACAGATTCCGAACCACTGGGTCCTTGGGGAAGTCCCAGAAAACATTTTTGATCTTACAGTACAGTACCAGCCACATCATCACTGCTGCTTTTACGCTTGCTTCTAGACATCCTGGGGCTGAAACAAAGATGCTGTACTACCGCACTCTATACGGTACCGTGAAGTATGCGGAAGCACAACCACATGTGGAGGGTGCACGCACAGGCCAGTGGACGCCAGACATGTGAACTGGCTTATGTGACTGGACTTGCAAACACATGTTCTCATCTTGGAAAGTTCGCCTCTAGGAGGTTTGTATGTAGGGGACTTACTGTTTTAATGATGTGAAATATATATGAAATCTGAAACTAAGAGCTGACTTGAGGCAGGTCGACTGAGACCCTGAAGCTGTTGTCAGGCCCATGGGCTCCGCTCACGATGAAAAAGAAGGACGGGCCTCAGCTGCACGCTCTGCTGCAGCCTTGACGTGCTTAATATTGTTTAGTGAAGTGTCTCCCCAGAACTTCTGCTCATTCTTTTTCACCACATTTGGGACATTTCCAACCATTATTTCTTCAAGTACATTGTTGGCTCCACCCTCTTTTTCCTTCCATCCTGGGACTGCAGTGAGGACAATGTGAACGCTACATCTTCTGTTATCATCCCACGGGGCTCTGAGGCTCCGCTCATTTTTTTCAGCAAATTTCTTTCTGTTATCAGGTCAGGTAACTTTTGTCATTCTCTGGTTCTTTTCTGTAACGTGTTCATTTTGCCTTTGAGCCCAACTAGAGTGTCCTTTGTTTTGGTTATTGTACTTCTTAGTTCTCAGGTTTCCACTTGATTCTTTGTTATATTTTCTGTTTCTTTTCTGAGAGTTTCTGTTTTCTGTTTGTCCCAAGGCTGTGTGAAATTGCTTGTCAGAGCATTTTTATGATGGCTGCTTTAAAATCCTTATTAGATCATATCAGCAGCTGTGTCATCTTGGTGTTAGTATCTATGGATTGTGTGTTCTCATTCAAGTGGAGAGTTCCTGTTTGTTGATATGACCAGTGACTTTTGTGTTTCTTTTTTCTTTTTTGGCCACACTGCTTGGCATGTGGGATCTTCATTCCCCAAACAAAGAATAAAAACCTGTGCCCCCTACAGTGGAAGCAGACAGTCCTCGTCGCTGGACTGCCAGGGAAGTCCTGGTGTGATCGGTGACTTTTGATTGTATCCTGGGCACTTGTGGGATTGTCCTGAGAGCCTGGATCCCACATCATGTTCTCCTCTGCAGACAGTCACCTGTCCGGATACAGCATGCGGGTCCCCTGGGTCCTGCCAAAGCCACTCCTGCAAAGAAGCAGCATTACCTGTCACCTCACGTTTGCAAAGGAAACCCTGCAAATGTGTAGTTTGGAGACTATTCAGTGTGACTTTTCTTAATGCTGAGCTTATTATTATTATTTTTTTTTTACATAGTGACAGGAACAGTGAGCTGGATCAGCAGCGGGAGCAGTATGGGAACCTGAAGTGGAAGCTGGAGAGGAGGCTCAAGGAGCTGGACGGCGAACTTGGCCTGCAACGGCAGGTAGGGTGGGGAATCCGCTTCTTCCTCAGCACCGTGGTTTTGTTGGTCGTATAGTATCAGCCTGGGATCACAGGTTTCCACTTTGTGGTGATCTGTGGCGAAATGTGTCAGGGTATCTAAATCTTCCTCTGTGCTAACTCCCCCAGAATTCTCCTTCCTTGGGAATGAATAAACATTTCATCCTTTATTTATTTGAGAAAGAAGTGTTATGAAGTCAGAGTTATTTACCGTGGCAGAGAGCTGGGAACTCAAATTGTGATAATTGTATTTCTTTCAACAAGCAATAAATGACCCTAAGTTTAAATATAGCTGTGTCAACTGGCAGGAGACACTTAAACCTGTCTCCGAAATTTCTCCTCGTTGTCCCTGAAGCTCAGCCTCCACATCTGAGAGTCTTCGCTATGTTGGAGTTTGGGTGAAGGACATCCTTCATACTTAGGGCTGAGTCTGGCAGGGCTGCGTGTGTGCAGCGACATGGGTCCCCTTGCTGTTCCAGGATGCACTGAGCTTGTGTTGCTGTAGCAGCAGCAGGTGTTTATGGAAACTGCCTCGTGTAGCTCCTTGTGCGTGTGTGAGAATTTATCTGCTCAATACAACAGAGACACCATTTGTTCTGTATTTTGCAAATAGGGAACCGAGGTTGAGACATTAAGTAACCTGCCCAAGATCCCCCTCAGTAAATCGAGGAGCCGTAATTTGAGTCCGAAACCCTTCCAGCATGTGAACTCTTAGGCACTGTCCTCCTGCTGTGGGTTAGCAACTCACGACTTATTTTTAGACTTGTGTCTGGGATATTGGAGAGGAACTGGAGCTGGAAGTCAGCCTGGCTGTGTCCCCACTTCTGCCCTCCTTGGAGTGATAGTGACTGAGTGATCCGACCTTGGACCCTGGTCTCCCAGTGGATGTGCCATGGGGCGGATATGAACTTTGTGCCTGCCTGTGCTGGCCTGTCCTTTCTTGGCACTGGGGTCAGCAGTTCTCAAGGAGGGCAGACTGGTCAGCTGGTGGACTGAGGCCTGAGTGTCGGGCCCTCCATCCCATAGCATGGCGCTGGTGCCCTGAGATAGGACAGCATCCTGATGAGCTGTGCCCATCGGAATGGAAGATACCCATGGATGCAACTGTCCTTATGACTGAGCTTTCGGGCCCTGCCGCATCTATTAACCACCGCAGGCACAGGAGAAGGCCCTGTCCTTTCCTTCCCCTCTGGAAGCTCGAATTTCATTGTCCACAATGATGCTATCACTTAAACATTCTGTAGAGCCTTTGACATTTCCTGCAGAGGACTTTCTTTCGGAGTCCTTGGGGACCAAAGAACTTTGTCTTTTATGGGTGGGTTTAACTTTAGGAAACATCCGAGGTCACTGGGGGCTGAGCTGGGCAATCAAGAGACCAGCTGTGACTCATCTAGGTCATGAAGTTTCCTCAAGTGGTGTCAGAGTCTCTTCCAGAGAAGGAGTTTCAGAAGGGCTCTGGGTGGCGGTGGAATCGTCCCTGTTAGCAGGGCAGTCAGTGGCACTTGGAGGCAGCAATGGCCCTTGTGGGTGTTGTGGTCACTGGGCTGGGTCTCTGGGTGACTTCCCAGCTTGTCCACACTCAAAGAAGTCCTTACTGTGACTCAGGCTTGTTCAGGCTTTGAGCCTCCTTGTCCACAAGGAAGGCCCCTTCAGATGTGCGTTTTCATACCAGCCCTGTTTCTTGCAGGAAGGAAACCTGATGTCTGGACTCTCCAACTATAGGCTCTGTCCAGGGCTGCTGCTGCGAACCTGGGCAGCCTTTGCTGCCTAGTGTGGTTCAGGGCCAGCTGGGGCCCATGCCAGCCTTGAGGCTCTACTGCCCGTGCCCGACCCTGTGACTAAAGGAAGGGTATTATGCGCTCATCGGCTTTGTGGCTTCCTTTGGGCTGGTTTTCTGTCACCTTTTTCTGAAGATCTTTGTGCTCATTACTGACTTGTCAAAGGTAGAATTGATTCAATGGTAATGTTGATTATTACCTTGAGGAAAGAAATGTAGGACGTCGGGAGCTGAGTTAGTCTGTTTAATGTTTATTATGTCTGCAAGTTGTAGACTGTGGACTTGTTTTTTCATTATTGGTTAGCAGTCGCAGGATTAGAAGCCTCTAGAGGAGAAACAATGACTTATTGATTTATTCATTCATTTAACAAAGAGATTTCACCAGGCACATTCCTGGGCCCTGGGGTTAGGGCTGAGCACTAGCTCCACCTGCCCCGGGAGTGAGCTGGCCCTCGTCGGGGATGCGGTGAACACCTGAACAGTATAGTCTCTGGCTTTAGCATCCTGGGGACATCACCTGTGTGACACGGGGGCAGGGTGAGGTGGAACTGGTCTTTTAATAGGCAAGTCAGGACACCCTGAGAAGAGGACTTGTGAGCCCAAGTCTGCAGGTAGCAACAAAGTTCGAGTTCAAGGAGGCTGAGGTGAGGGCTATGAAGGCCTCCCAAGGCCTTTGTGAGAATGACCTTTGCTCCAGGTGATGTGAGAAACTGTTGGGGGCTTGTGAGCCAAGTCAATTTAAAAGAGCCTCTTCTGTAGGGTTGAGGACAGACTGTGGAGCTGGGGAGGCGGGGAGACACAAGAGGGCTGCTGCAGCCCTAGGTGAGAGGTGGGGGACTTGAGCCACTGACAGGTTCTGGATACACCTCAACAGCAGAGCCAGCGGACACGCTGATAGATCAGATGGGGTGAAGGGCAGGCACCAAGGACATGCCTGCTTTGGGGCTGAGTCCCTGGTGGGACAACTTGCCATGTATTGAGATGGGGGAACTGCATAGGAAGGATGGGGAGGGCGCTTAGTCAGGCTGTGTACAAGGTGGTGGCTTCTGGGCTCCCAGGAAGACATGCTGGGAGGTCAGGGCGGAGGGGGGTGGTCACAAGGTACAGAGCTGGAAGCTTGGAGCTTCCCCAGAGGGTGCCTGTAGACAGGAGCCAGCTGTCCAGGCTGAACCTTGAATTCAAGAACAGGGAAGTCTAGGGGACATCGTCACAGGGCAGGGGTGTGGCTTGGGGACTAGCAGGAGAGAGGCCCCCAGGAATAAGAGAGGAAGGTGGTCAGAAGGCAGGCCTGAGCCCCCTACCTCTGTGGTGAAGTGGGGACAGAGAGTGCAATGGGTTTCTTGTTTCCTCACCAAGGACCCTAAGTGCTTACCTACTGGTCTGGGCCAGGCTCTGCCTGTGCGCGGGCTTCCTGCCCCCTGGCGGCCATAGCCTGCACAACTTTGAGCAGAAACCAAAGGCTTCAGTATTTTGTAGTGTTAGCAGTCAAAGTAATGCTCGAACCTCCACACCAGGCTTCAACAGGACATAAACCGTGAACTTCCCGATGTTCAAGCTGAATTTAGAAAAGGCAGAGGAACCAGAGTTCAAATTGCCATCATCCACTGGATCATTGAAAAAGCAAGAGAGTTCCAGAAAAACATCTACTTCTGCTTTACTGACCACACCAAAGCCTTTGACTTTGTGGATCACAACAAATTGTGGAAAATTCTTAAAGAGATGGGAATACCAGACCACCTTACCTGCCTCCTGAGAAATTGGTATGCAGGTCAAGAAGCAACAGTTAGAACTGGACATGGAACAACAGACTGGTTCCAAATTGGGAAAGGAGTATATCAGGCTATATATTGTCACCCTGCTTATTTAACTTATATGCAGAGTACATTATGTGAAATGCTGGGCTAGATGAAACACAAGCTGGAATCAAGATTGCTGGGAGAAATATCAATGACCTCAGATATGCAAATGACACCATCCTTATGGTAGAAAGCGAAGAAGAACTGAAGAGCCTCTTGATGAAAGTGAAAGAGGAGAGTGGAAAAATTGGCTTAAAACTCAACATTCAGAAAACTAAGATCATGGCATCTGGTCCCATCACTTCATGGCAAATAAATGGGGAAACAATGGAAACAGTGACAGACTTCATGCTGGGGGGCTCCAAAATCACTGCAGATGGTGACTGCAGCCATGAAATTAAAAGACATTTGCTCCTTGGAAGAAAAGTTATGGTCAACCTAGACAGCTTATTAAAAAGCAGAGACATTAGCGACAAAGGTCCATTTAGTCAAAGCTATGGTTTTTCCAGTAGTTATGTATGGATGTGAGAGTTGGACTATAAAGAAGGCTGAGCGCCAAAGAATTAGTGTTTTCGAACTGTGGTGTTGGAGAAGACTCTTGAGAGTCCCTTGGACTGCAAGGAGATCGAGCCAGTCGATCCTAAAGGAAATCAGTCCTGAATATTCACTGGAAGGACTGATGCTGAAGCTGAAACTCCAGTACTGTGGCCACCTGAGGTGAAGAGCTGACTCACTGGAAAAGACCCTGATGCTGGGGAAGATTGAAGGCGGGAGGAGACAGGGACAACAGAGGATGAGATGGTTGGATGGCATCACCGACTTGATGGACATGAGTTTGAGCAAGCTCTGGGAGTTGGTGATGGACAGGGAAGCCTGGTGTGCTACAGTCCATATGGCCACAAAAAGTTGGACATGACTGAGCTACTGAACTGAACTGAGCAGTCTCAATGATTTTCATATTCTGATCCCAACAAGGGTTACTCGTGTGACCTCCTTAAACTTCATCTGGCTTCTCAAGGGATTTAAAAAATGTATATTTTCAGTTGTACCATGCAGTGTCTCTGAGGCCCCCAGCCTAGACTTTCAGAGGAGGTGGGGGAGCCTGCCATGCATTTATCTCAGGGAGAAGGCAGAGACACACCCATTCTTGACTGCACGCTCTGGCTGGGCCCAGCCTCTCTTGACCCTTTCCTTCTGGTAACTGAGTCTGTCCAGTTCTCTTCAAAAGCAGGGCCCTCATTACTTGGTCAGAAGCCTGGAATCCTGCTAGTGTGCTGCGCTTCTCACCCACTGTGCTTTTCATGCACTGCGCTGGGCGGGCTCAGCCTATCCTCACAGCTCCTCCATGGGCTGGGCCTCCTGTCTTCCCGCTCCGTGTTAACCTGTGCTCACCCTAACGACGAGTGTCAGGTAACGTCACTGTGAGGTTTTAGGCTAGGAGAGATGGTTAGATTCAGACTAACTCCAGGACATGCATTTCAGTTTGACTGTGTCCCTCGCTGTGATTTGTGCGTCTATATCCAGACCTCCTATTCAAAGGCCATATCAGCCACGCGTGTCTGCTCTCCCGACACCGCTGGAGACAGGACTGTAAAGGATTAAGGACAGTGAGAACCCATAGCAGTGGCAGGAGCAGGAGAAGGGCCTCAGCACCCGGACGAGCCTGTGCCTTCCCCGGGGCAGGGTAGCAGGGGGAGGGGACCTGTGGGAGACGCGCCCCATGGACCTACAGACTCAGAGATCTTAGGCCTCAGGATGTTGAGGGCCGTGCATGTGCAGGTGGAAGTCTGTATTTGGGGCCACGAACCCCTGCTCACATGCAGATAGAGTGCCCAACAGCCTGGGGAAGTGCCCTTCCCCAGGCAGAAGCTCAGCACAAATTTCCTGAAATAAATTGAATCACTCATGGGGAGAAGGAAGGCAGCTGTGTGGGCCCAAGTGCCTGCTGCGTAGGTCTAACCTTAGGGAGGCAGCACCCTCAGTCAGCTCTAGCAAGTTTCAGTTTCATTAAGCTGTCATTTCCTACAGTCCACGCAACCATATTGTGTGCAGTTTGACAGGTTAAACACAGCCAAGGTAACAGGGTAACAGCCAAGACAGAACTTGACTGCCACCCAAAGTGCTGTGTGCCTCTTTGCAGTCAGGAAGCAGCGCCCCGGGCCCCGGCCCCACCAGCCTGCTGCCTTCCACTTGCGGTGAGCCCTGGCTTTTCAGAGTCCTGTGAGAACGGAGCCTCAGGCTGTTTCCCCTTTCTGTCTGGCCTCTCTCTCGCCGTGGCGTGCCTGAGGCACACGGATGTCGTGCGGTTGGCGGCTTGTTCCTTCTCGGTGCCTGCTGGTGCTGTGTGCTGCGTGGAGGTGCCAGTTCGTTTCCATTCTGTCAGCTCACACTTTGGATGCTTGGGCTTTTCAGTTTGGGGCCAGTTTGAATAAGGCTGCTGTGAGCATTCTTGGCTGTCTTTGAATGGACCCAGGCTCCACGACCAGGAGTGCCGCTGCTGGGATGCGTCCTACGGCTGTGTCTAACTTTTTGAGAAACTGCTGAGCTGTCCCTTAGGATGGTTATAGGGTCACATCCCACCAGCTGCAGATTAGAGTTCTGGTCACTTTCCGTCCTTGCTTGCACTTAGTGTTGTTAGTCTTTTCCTTTTTAGTAGTCTGGTGGGTGTGTAGCTGGGGACTGAATGCGATTATCCTTGATGATCAGAGTTTAAGCATCTATTAACGTGCTCATTCATATATCCTTGTGAAGTGTCTGTTCAGCGTTTTCGTACTTAAAAAAAAAAATTGGTTTGTCTTCCTATTATTGATTTGTGAGTTCTTCATGTGTACTCCAGAAATAAGTCCTTAAGTATATATATATATTTTTGAATATTTTCTCCCATTCTTTGCCTTACCTTTTCCTTTTTGTAAGTCTTAATTTCAACATCCTAGTGAACTATTTATTGCCTCATTCCTGAGTAGGAGTGTGTAACTGAGGCAGGATTACAAGACAGAGAAATGCCAGCAACCCAAGAAGAGGCCCAGAGGAACAGGAAAGGTGATTCCTGAGACAGTGACCGTAAAGCCCATCGTTGTGTGATCAGAGCGAGGCAGCAGGGTGGGCCCTGTGGACCCGCCGTGCCAGCTTTGCCCGTACATGGTGTCTGGTTGTCCGTGTTGGGCTAGTTTTCTGCACGGGTGGCTCTGGTGCCATGGCCTCCTAGGCCCCACAGGCAGTGCCGGTGATACTGCAACTCTTACCAGCCTGGTCCCGGAGGATGGGTCTGGAGAATAGCTGCCTTCCTGCTCCTGGGGCAGAGGCTGGCTATTTCCCTCCTCCCCACAGGGCTCTTCCTTTGTCCCTCCCCTGAGGTGAGAGTTCGAGCCTGCAGGAGGTGGCGGGGAGGAGGGAGAATGAGCTGGGAATAGGACAGGACCAGCCATTCATCCCATTGCACCTTCACTTTCAGTGCCTCAAGGCGCATTGTGGGGGCTTCCTGTGATCAGTGCCCCCAGGAATGTATTTTGCGTCCCTAACTCAGGATGCTAGGAGGAAGGGCCAATCAGAACAAGAAAGAATTTTGACAATTACAAGTAAATATAAAGGAATAAATTCAGAAGATAGAAAAAAGACACAGAAAGCCCAACAGAAAACTTAAGAGACATGGAAGATAAGTCCAGGATTCATCTAACACTATAAATTCCAGAAACATACAGCAAAGAATGGGAAGAGGTCAGATTGTCAAGTGAACGGTGCAATTGCTTCTTGGGGTGGAGACTTCAGACTGAAACCCCTGCCCCCCGTGAATGAAAGTGTGTCAGAGAAACAAAGAGGAGATGCTACAAACATCCAGAAAACCTATAAGGCAGAGCCTGGCCCCAGCTTCTCCGCCACAGCTTGGGATAGACTTGAAAAGGCCTTCAGCCCTGTGGGGCAGCGATGCCAGGCCAGAGCCCTGGAGTGTGGGGGTGTGGATGCCTCGCCCTCTCAGGAGGTTACTGGAGTGTAACTACTGAGCGAGCTCTGAGCAGTACCTGTGGTTCAGGGCCGAGGGGTCAACCTTTAGCTGCCTCTGTTTCCCTTCTGAGTTTAGAACTTTGAGAACCAAGAGATGGAGGGAGCAGAGAAGGCTGCCGGGAGAAGGAGGGTCTGAGCTGGGCGGGCTCCCTGGATCCCCAGGGCGGGGTGGCTCCAGTCACAGGGCCCAGCTGGCAGCCTCACAAGGAGCCCATGAGCCTGAGCGAGGTGGGGCAGGGGGTGGCTCCCGCTCCCACAACTGGGAGAAGGCCCACTGGGGCCAGGGATCCTGGGACTCTCACCCTGATGCGAGCTCTTGAGGCAGGAAGGGGGCTCCTTTCCTGCAAGAGTACTCGGAGAGAGGGAGAGAGGGCACCGAGGGATCCTAGGGACCGCCTGGGGAGCTGTGAAGGGCAGGCCTGGATACCGGCTGTGGGGCAGCCCAGGGAGAGGAACCCCAGGAGGGGAAAGAATCATACCGTGGGGTGTGCCCTGGGAAGCGGACACCACTCAGGAAACAGTAGAGAACCAGAGGAGTGGCGGGGGAGGGGGAGGAGGGGAATTGAAAACTCAGAAAAACGATGAGGTGGGAACCATCATAATTGTACACTCTAGGGTGTGCAGTGAATCACTAGTATAATAATTTAGGGACTTTTGGATTCAGCCCATGAGTGAGGCATTCACAGAACTGGGGGGTGGAGCCATGACCTTGGGCTTGGGAATGGGGTGGGGCTGCTCAGGAACCCAGCAGGCAGCATGGAGGACTGATGGGGAAGAATGGCATTTTTTTAGAGACATAGATGGAAACAGCAGCTTAACCGCTAGGAGGGGTGGTTCTGGGTTCATGGGCCTCTGCTAACCTTTCCTTGTGGGTTTGCTAGCTGCTCTGTCTGGGCAGAGCCAAACCCCACAGGATCACGGAGAAAACAGACAAACCCATGCCAGGGGTGAAAACACAGGCTCTCCGATGCCCTTTATCAGGTGTTACAGGCCCCATTCCCACCGTTGACCGCATCCTCCGTAAGGCCCTCTGCGTCCCTCCCACCCTCAGCGAGCCTGTGGGCCTCTGCCGGCCCCACTGTGCTCCTTTCGCCAGCAGCCCTTTTCTGTTCCAGGAGCTGCTCCAGGAGTTTGAGTCTGAAATGCAGAAGCGGGAGCACGAGTTCCGCCTGCGGGCTGACAGCATGAGCAGTGTTGTCCTGGCGCACGAACTCAAGGTAGCAGGCCCCTCGGACTGTGACTGTGTCCTTGGCATAAGTGGGAAGCCCCTGGCCAGTTAGGGTTCACACCAAGGCCTCCCTCCCACTTTGTACCTGGGCTGGGGTCTCCATCATGCAGGTGACATGCTTGCCACTGTGCCCACCAGGGCCCTAGCCAGGAGTGATGGCCACTCTGCCCAGCAGGAGGAACACCGGTGACACCAGTCTGGGTCTGGTTACTCTGACTTTGAGGAAGTGCCTCCCCCAGGAGAAACCGCCATCCCACAAACCCTGTCCTTGGCCTGTGAAATACCGTGACACCTCGGAAGGGGCCTGTGAGGAGGTGTCACTCGCCCCCTATTTTCAGAAGGAGGCCTGTGTGCTGTTGGTGCTCCCAGCTGTGGTGCTGGCCGCCGTCCACGAGCATGGCTTCTCCAAAGCACTGACCTGGCCAGGGGACATGTGAGGAGCGCACACCTGGCCTTTAGCACCAAGACAGGGACCAGCAGGGAGAGGAGGGGGAGGTGTGCAGGGGACAAAGAAACAGGGCTGACGTCTGGCCCAGTCCTGCTACCCGAGCTGGTCACACCTGGACAGTGTCCAGCCAGGTGGATGGATGCTTGCCCTAGTGATATCAAGGTGCCTCCTCCAGGCTGCCAGCCTCCCACGGGCCACAGTCCAAGGGGCAGCACTGGGCCCTGCCTGACCCTTGAACAAGAGTCTCTCTGACTTCCCCTTGGAAGAATGCTGTCCCTGTCACCCAGGGCCAGCAGGATTTTGAGGCTGGGGCTGCCGCAAGGTGACCCCCATGAGGCCTCTTTGGGGACTTCTGAGCACCACGGGACAGAAGACAAGTGGGAAGCGTGGGGCTAACCTCTGCCTCACAGTGGAGTGGGCACTCCTGTGGAGAAGAGCAGGGAAAGGTGGCCTCTCACCTTTAGCTGCCGTGAGACGGTCCTGGTCCCGTGAACACGTGTCCCTGGAGGAGATCACAGCTTGTACACAGGTTATACACAAATCTAGGAGCAGCAGTACCATCGCCCCTACATTATAGTCAAGGAAACCAAGGCCCCAGAGAAGCTATTAAAAATTGAGCATGTGGCTGGGATTTGAGTGGGATCACTCAGCAGGGACCCACATTCTTAAAACCTCCACCTGCCTCTGTGATTCCAGTATCCAGATCATGGCCTAGTTGGGGTGCTGGAGTACGACTTGGATTTACACGGGGGTCTGCTCTCGAGGCTGTGAGAGCATGTGAGGAGATTCTCACTGTTTTGTTGCTTCTCAAATTCCAGTCTTTCTTCTCTCCTTTTTCTGATAAGATAGTAACACTTAACACCTCTGTTTGTTCCACTTACATCCTCATTTTGAATCCTCTTCTCGAAGATTAAGCTGCTAAACAAAGAGCTTGCGGCCCTGAGAGAGGCTGGGGCGAAGGCTGCGGAGTCCCTGCAGGGCGCCGAGGTGGCGAACGCAGAGCTGGAAGATAGGCTGCAGCGAAGAGACTGGGAGCTCCAAGACCTGGTGGCCGTGAAGGACGCCCGGTGCGGAGCCTCCCCACCTCCCTGTGGGTGGATGCAGCCGATGAGCGGTCTGGGCTCTAGCCCCAAGGCATCTGCCTGTCCCGGGTTATTCCAGGTTGGCTTTGCAGTAGCCTCTTATGTGCTTTCTCCGCTAACATTTGCTTCTTTTCAGGATAAAAGACTTAGAGGGTAAACTTCACTCTATGCAGCTCACCAGGAAGAAAGAAGAGGAGACATTTCGGAGGAAGTGAGTGTTTTCTGGCTTCGGTGTCAGTGTAGGGATAGAGTCCCCGACCACCTTGGAGGCAAAGCCCGCCCTTCTGTGGGACGTCAGCAGGGTCAGGCCTGCTCTTCTAGGATCGCCTCTCACTTTTCAGTTCTAATGAGCATGTCTGTGTGTGTCTGGAGGAATATCAAAACACTGAGAATTACAGGACACGCGTGGTGAAATGACTTGCTGAAAGCCGTCCGGGTTGACACCTTAACGCTAATATACTTGACCCATTGACACAAGTCACAGGAGCAGGGTGCACACAGATGTTCTGTGTCGTCACACTGCATGGCCCTACAGAGCCATGTGCAGCCCAGGTGGCATTATTTATTTATCCAAGGTGACAAGGACCCTGTGTTCCCTGCTGTGGGCAGTAGTGTCTGTGCCCTGGAATCTTGGTGTTTGCCTCTTGCCTCTCGAAAATAACTAACCAGTGATCACAGGATGATGCGTTCAGAGATAACTCCTTCCCTTCACTAGTTGTCATGATCAAACACTTTTTGTGATTTGGTGAAAAAGAAAGGTATATCTTACCAGAAATTAATGGGTACAGCAGCTGCTATGTGTATATTTTTTTGCTACTAGAAGGTGGAAAATACTGAACAGTTTGCAAGATGAGTAAGATGAGGACTGATCGTAATTGGAATGAAAAGTACATCACATGATTTGATTAAATAAGGCTTAACCATCTCATCAAACAACGCTGATGAAATCTGAAGAGAATGCTGTAGAATTATATTTTTAGGGCTTTTTACTTTTCACTGAAGCCAAATAGAATAAAAGCATAAAAAGTCATCATGTCAGCATGGTGTTGCATATCAGCAACACCTGTATTTTCGAGACGAATATCTGTTCCATTGACAGAGTTTCGATAGTCTCCGACCAAGACGGACATGCAGCCTGCCTCCCAAGGCCCCCAGTTCTTGGAAGTCTCCAATTCTGGGTTGAAAGCAGCTCAGCAGTTGGGGTAGCTGTGAAGGGAGGGCAGTTTGCACCTGCATTCTTCTTCCCTAGCCAGTGGGAGTTCTGCTGGTGGTGCTTTGCTGAAGCACCTGTTCTGGGTTCTTTTTCCCAAGGCACAAATATCTGCTCAAGTCCCTTTTTCCCAAGGTCTGTGAGCTTGGGAGGAAGGAGGGCCAGTGTCTGAAAATCTCTCAGTTGTCAGTGGTTCCTCGTGAGGAATAAGGAGCAGAGAAGTGGGCAAAAGTGCCCTCTAAAAGGACACGTATGCAGCCCTCCAGCAGGACGAGGGCATCCGGAACAGGGCCCATGTGAGCTGCTGGGGACCTCCCTGTGTTTCAGGCATGCAGAGCTGGACCATCTGGCCAGGGAAAGGGACGCTGTGCTGATGGCAGCAAAGAGCGCCCACGCGGAGCAGCTACAGGCAGCAGAGGCCAGGGCCCTGGAGCTGCAGGCGCGTTGTGAGAACCTCGAAGTACAGCTCCGCAGGGCTGAGTGGAAGCAGGTGGACGCCGCCAAGGAGAAGGACGCCGCCATTGACAAGTGAGCCCGGGCCAAGGGCCTGGCTGCCTAGTTACCTGTTTCAGATGAAGGGAAGTGGGCACCGGGTGTTGGGAGTCACTGCTGCAGCCCTCCTGTCACTTATCTTAACCATTCTCTTTCCTTTTGTTTCATTTGAAAGTGTGTGTGGATGTATGTATGAATGTGTGCATCTATTTATTTATGGTAAAATACACATAGCAGGAAATTTACCATCTTGGCCATTTTTAAGTTCAGTGGCATTAAGCACATTCATGCTGTTGAGCAACTGTCACGCCGTTCGTCTCCAGAACCCTTTTCTTTGTAAAATTATAACTGTGCCTCTTCAATAATGATTCCCCATCCCCCTCTCCCAGCCCCTGGCACCCACCATCCCACCGCTCATCTCTGTGAATCTGAGTGCCCTAAGGGCCTCACACGAGTGGAATCCCTCAGTGTCTGTCCTTCTCTGACTGACTGATTCCACTCAGCGTGATGGCTTCAAGGTTCATCCATGTTGTTACAGCAGGCATCAGAATGTTCTTCCTCTTTAAGGCTGAGTGACATCACATTGCTTGCATATAGCTACCTTTTGTTTATCATTTCATCCGTTGATGGCGATTTACGGTGTTTCCACCTTTTAGGTGCTGTGACTAGTGCTTCTGTGACTGGGTGAGCAAATACCTGCTCAGGTCTCTTTTCAGTTCTTTTGGATGTGTACCTGGAAGTGGAGATGCTAGATGTAACTTTTGGAGGAACTGTGTTCCACAATAATTGCACCGTTTTCCACAAGGGTTCCAGTTTCTCCATAAACTAGTTTCTTTTTATTTATTTATTTTTTTAAATTAAAAATTCTTTTTGGACTTCCCTGGTGGTACAGTGGATAAGAATCCGCCTGCCAGTACAGGGGACTCGGGTCTGATACCTGGTCCAGGGAGATTTCACATGCCGAGGAGCAACTAAGCCCCCACGCCACAACTACTGAGCCGTTGCTCTAGAACCCTCGGACCGCAACCCCTGAGCCTGCCTGCTGCACCTACTGAAGCCCATGTGCCTGGAGACCGTGCTGCACAAGAGAAGCCACTGCAATAAGAAGCCTGTGCGCCGCAACTGGAGGGAACCCGAACCCAGCAATGAAGACCCAGCACAACCGAAAGTAAAATAAAATAAAGAATTTATTTAAACTATTTATTTGTTTGGCCATGCCATATGGCTTGCAGGATCTTAGTTCCCCAACCAGAGATTGAATTCAGGCCCTTGGCAGTGAAAACACAGAGTCCTAACCACCAGACTGCTGGGGAATTCCAAACTAACTTCTTTTCAAACCCAGTTTTCTTTTTGGCATCTAAGCCAGGCCATACGCAACCACTCTATCCCACTGTGTTTGCTGTCTCTGAAGGATCATTGTAACTGAAGCAGTAACTGAACTCAGCCTCTTGGCAGCCAGTAAGGAAGTGATCTTCAGAGAAGCTGTGTTTACGGAAAATGATTAAGATAAATAAGTCATTTGCAAATCCTGCTGTTTAGCAACTGGATTTTCCCCTTTGTTTGGGGAATATTTCTGTCTCTCTTTTTTACAGAGAATTATCTGCCAAGTTATATTTCTACTGAAGGGGAAAATGGCTCTTAAACTATAAAATACCAGGAAGTCAAAGCTTATTCAGGATAGCTTCTTTAGAGTCATGTGTCTTATTGTTTGATCTGTTAAACCTAGGCGGCAATAGCTGGAGGGGTGAGGTGGCTCAATCTCAAGGGTGTGTGTCTCCCAGCCACTCCCTGTTTGGTTTGGACAGACTCTCCCGGGGCCCTTCTCACAGACGATGACTCAGAGCCCAGGGTCCGGGTGCACAGGCCTTCCTTTCGGGGAGGCTCCTGCCTCTGCTCTCTCCTCTTGACGGGTCCGCCATCGTGTTCCTTCCTGCTTCCCCACTGGACAGTCGAGAGGCCATGATGAGCAGCATCAGTGGGTTCCCAGGAGAAGCCTTAGTGTCTGTATCAGCGTCTTTTCCCACCGAGACATACTCTTTACAAGTCAGCAACAAAATGGCCCGTGTTATGATTTTGTTGTCTCTTTGGGCCTATTTGTGCTGGTTTTCTTGTGACCATTAGTTTGTGGATAGCAGGGTAGAGAAATGAGGAGCTGAGACCGTATTGTGAGAACCTTGTGTGCGTGTAACCATGCAGACATATAACCTATTGAAAGGAATATGGTGGGGCCAGAGGGCACTTTAACCTCCTCATAGTCACAGCTCAGACGCAAAAAGAAGTAGATGAAATTAACTTCAATAACATTTTTTAACCCAGTATGTCCAAAATACCATCTCATTGTGTGCTTGTGTGCTCAAGTCACTTCAGTTGCATCCAACTCTTTGTGACACTATGGACTGTAGCCTGCCATCTCCTCTGTTCATGGGATTCTCCAGTCAAGAATACTGGACTGGGTTGCTGTGCTCTCCTCCAGGGAATCTTCCAGACCGAAGGACTGAACCCACATCTCCTGCATTGATAGGCCAGTTCTTTACCACTGCTCCACATGGGAAAGTAATTGGTTAATCAGCTATACCGCAATACAAACTGAAAAGTTTAAGTTTGAGGAAAAAATAAGTAATCAGTTTAAAAATATTAATGAAGATGGATGCCTAAACTTGCCTGAGCAAATTGTTATTGAGGTATTTTGCATTTTTTGATGCTAAATTTTAAAGGCACATCTCAGTTCAGACTGGCCACGTGCCTGGGAGCCCTGAATGGCCCTTGGCTCAGTGCTGGGCAGTGCTGGTCCAAATGCTGGACGGAGGCCAGGACTCAACGAGGGCAAGTTCTCTGCTCTCCAGAACACAGGCCTGCTTGTGCTGTCTTGGTCTTGGCAAAGGGGAGTGGGAACCAGGATCCCATTCATGGCCACATACAAAGCTCCTGCTGTGTGCAAATCATCTCGTGGGAATTCATTAGAAATTAAGAAGAAATAAAAATATGGCTCTCAAGCTCCAGCAACTTCTCTTATAGTTGTGGAAGCCCAACACATATGGAATCATGAAGGATCAGGTCAGGGACTATAACGGGACGCTCAGAACAGACATCCTGCTTGATGCGTGGGGTCTGGGCAGTCGACTTCCCAGGGCTGTCAGCTGCTTCCCTTTCCTTGGGCCTTGGAGCAGAGTTGCCAGTGTGTAGGGAGAGGGCAAGGAGTGCTCTGGAATTCCAGGGCAGGCTAGGCATCTCATGTCCTTTTGTCTTTTAGTGACACACAGAACAGAGAAGAACCTCTCATTTCCCTCTGTCATGTCAGACATTGGACACTTGAGGCTCCGGGGCTAAGTGTCTGGGTGAAGCCCGGATTCCATGAGCACCCTGCCCGCCTATACATATTGCCCCATGTGGTCTTGGCTCTAAGTTGGCTCATGGGGTGGGGGCAGCTTTGTTACCGGCTCTTGGGCCCCCTGATAGCTCAGTTGGTAAAGGATCCACCTGCAATGCCGGAGACTCCAGTTCGAGTCCTGGGTCGGGAAGATCCCGTGGAAAGGGGATAGGCTACCCACTCCAGTTTTCTGGGCTGGAGAATTCCATGGACTATATAGCACATGGGGTTGCAAACAGTTAGACACGACTGAGTGACTTTCACTTCACCTGGGCCCCCACCTGCTACTTTTATCACCCCAACAACTACATGGGGCCAGAGCAGACGCTGCCCCAGGGAAGGGGTACTGGGTGGACCTGGAGAGGAACAGCTGCAGCCCCTGTTCTGACACCAGCGCTATGTCTGAGCTGGACGTGTTTTCAAGTTTCCAACCTTTTGCAGCCCCCTGTGTTACTAGGATGAGCTGGTTTATTTTAGGTAAGAGGTCAGTGTGAATCTGGACATACTAGAAGTAATTTGTCTAAATCATACTAAGAAAAATGACTTTTTCCAATAGCTAAGAATAACACTGGAAATCTCACACTTGAAAGGTCTTAATCCCTTGAGAATGTGACACTTTTATTACATACTGTATCTAGGCAGGTTCAAAGAGGGTGCCTTTTCCTAAGTTAGTAATAGAGCTGAAGAATCCTAATGCTTTACCGAGCAGCATGGCTTTCCTCTGGGCTGTGGGGTTTTGTACATTTCCCCATACTCGTTCCCCTTCTTCATTCCCACCTTGGTCTTTAAAGGGTTTTCCTAAATGAGCTTCACTGCAGGCCTTTATGAACAGAGAGCTCTGCTACTCAGAGTGATGATAATCCTGGCTTGACCAGGACTGAGGTTGTGGGACCCCCCACACACACCAGCCTCTGCTCACTGCAGTGGGCTTTGCCTGTGAGCAGAGAGCCCTACCCAGCTACCGCATGTCTATGCCAGGCGTGCGAGGACACTGGGATGCCCGAGAGAGTGGAGAGCACAGGGCTTCTCAGGCAGGGGCTCATAGGCCTGGGGGTCACAGGCCAGGGTAGGAAGAGCAGAGCAGAGCCGTCTCGTTCCTGTGGGGTTGGCTGACCCTCTGCCAAGGGCATTTTAACCAGCACACCAGCCTCGATGTTGAGGCCTGTTTAAGCTGAAATGTTGAAAGAAGTTTCCCATGATGGCAGCTACTCCTTTCTCCTTCCTGTCTCTGTCCCTGTTTGGATGGAGCTTCTTTAAGTCTCAAGGCAACTGCAGTCAGGACTTTGGTCTAAGACCTTGTAGACTGATGGCCATTTGCCTTCCCATGGCTTGTCTACATCTGTGCCGCAGTCTGTGGCCCACCCATGGGCCTGTGGCTCTGGGCAGTGACCAGTGCATGACCATAATATTTACCCCACAGCATGCTGAATGCAGCTTAGGAGGGAAACAGGCCGGAGCCGCAAATAGGGTGACAACCCTGCAAGCTTTGAGTGGTTAATATCATAGCTACTCTAGTCAATATCTCTAGATGTTTTTCTCAAGTTTTGCTTCTTGGGAGATTTATCAAATTTTTCAAGATTCTACCAATGAATGTAGAACCTTATCTTACTATTTAGTTTGGAGATACGTGTTGAATGTCTCTATGTAGAAGGACTGTGCTAGGCATGGCACGGGGTGCCCAGGTGTGTCAGATGGTGCTATCTCAGGATCTCTGGCTCCAAGAGACATCTCCTGGCCCCTACTTCCTCACACACTTGGTGTGGACTTGGCGTGGTACAGGTGTTAGTCAGTGCCTGGGCCGGTGGAAGGGATGGGTAGGTATTTCTTCTTGGGTAGGACTATTTCTTAATCTAGGCAGGGAAGTCTGTGCCCTGATGTGTGTAGGAGAGACCTTGATCTGCAGCATTTCCTCTGAGGACTGCGTGTGTGTGTGTGTGTGTGTTGTAAAAGAGAGCTTGGGTGAGAACCACGCTCACATTCACATCGCTTCCCTTCTTGGTTTAGACTTCGGGAAGATGCATCAGCTCTAAAGTCTAGCTGGGATGCACAGATTGCTCAGCTATCCAAGGAGATGATCTCCAAAGACCTTCAGGTTCAGTCACTGCAGGAAGAGGAGATGAAGCTGAAGGCACAGCTGACCAGATGCCAGCAGGATATTGGAAGGTGTGTGTGATGGAGGAAGGGGGCGAAGATGGGGGTGGCAGGGCGGGCGGTCTTTCCCACAGAGCACAGTTCCCAGTCTGCACGAGGGCTGTAAAAGGGTGTGTGCTATTTCCTCCCGTGTCAGGAATCATCTCTGAGTTCTGATTTGTTCTAGTGTCTTGGTGTCTTTCCTATCAGCCAGAACAAACACTTGAGTAAAGGTAATATTTTCTCTCCTAAGGAATCATTGAAATATAATAAATGTACCCATTTTAACTGTACAGTTGATGAATCTTGACAAGTATACACTTAAGTATGCGGTGCAGCCACCAGTGCCATCATCATGTAAAACCCTTCCATCGCCCAAAGTCCCCTCCCTCCCTGGTACCCTGTGGACTGCTCTCTGCCACTATGGGTTTCTCCTGTTCTGGAATTTCATCTGCATAGAATCCGACAGTTTATACTCTTTTGTGTCTGGTTTCTTTGGATATTTATTTGAATATTCAGATTTTCTATTTTCTATTTTGTGCATGTGTCACTTGGTAATTTGTGTCTTTCAATGAGTTTGTTCATCTAATTGTTGACTTCACTGACATGAAATTGTTTATAGTATTTCTTTACTGTCTCTCTAATATGTGTAAAGTCTGTAACAAGGTCCTCTCCCCTTCTTGATATTGATGATATGTATTTTCTCTTTTCTTCTCATCAGTCTAGCTAGAGATTTAATCCATTTTACAGATCTTTCCAAAGAGCCAGCATGTGGTTTCTTTGACTTTTTTCAGTGGTTTTTCGGTTTTCAATGTCAATATCTATTCTTATCCTTATTATTGTCTTTCTTCTGTTTTCTTTGCTTTAATCTGATGTTCTTTTGCTAGCTTCTAAGACTTTCCCCATAAGGTCTCATCTGCTGGAAAGCCTGGTGAGGGGTTTTTTTGCGGGGGGTTGGTATTTTTATTTATTTATTTGGCTACACCGGGTCTCAGATGCAGCATGCAGGATCTTTAGTTGCGGCATGTGGGATCTAGTTCCCTGCGCAGGGGTCGAACCCGGGCACCCTGCATTGGGAGCACGGAGTCTTAGCCACATGAACCATTAAGGAAGTCCCAAGGCTGGTGAAGTTTTTATTTCACACATTTTTCTTTTCATTAATCTCCTCACTGTGTGTGTGGTTGCTTTTAATCTCTGAACATACTTACAGGAGCTGCTTTACACATGTCACAGCTGTCCATGGCGGTCAGGTATGTGGCCACTGTGTCAGCAGGCCTCTAGGTTGGTCATCTTCCTTTCACAGCCCCTGCTGCTCAGTTGTATGTAGTTAATTAGTTAGTCCCACTGAGCAGCTCGGAGAAGGCAATGGCACCCCACTCCAGTACTCTTGCTGGAAGATCCCATGGATGGAGGAGCCTGGTGGGCTGCAGTCCCTGGGGTCGCTAAGAGTCGGACACGACTGAAGTGACAGCAGCGGCGGCAGCGGCGGCAGCAGAGCAGCTTGATCGTTTAAGGGTTACTTTAAATCTTTGTTATGGTGGCTCTAGGGTCTCTTTGTGACTCAGTGGTAGAGAATCCACCTGCCAATGCAGGAGACACGGAGATCTGGTCCCTCCAGTCAGATCCTTGGATGAGGAAATGGCAACCCACTCCAGGATTCTTACCTGGAGAATACCGTAATCCCGTGGACTGAGGGGCCGGGCGAGTGTCCGGGGCCACAGCGAGTCAGACGTGACTGAGCACACGTGCACGTGAGATCTCCTCGAGAGGGCCAGTCTAGCCCTGGTGCCACACGCACGCCAGGGTCTCCACTGGGCACCCTGGACATCCTCTGATGATTCCTAAGGACACTGTGGAGCCTACCAGTTCCTCCTACTTGCGTGGTTCTTTCCTCCTTCCATTCTGATCTCTCCCAACCCCCAGTAGATGGACACTGAGTTACGTTTGACCTTTCAGCTTATTGTTGACCCTCCAGCTCTGTGTGCTCTGCTGGGAACCCTCCCGCACTTCTCTAGTGCGGCTGTTTTCTTGTTTGTCTGTGTTTGCTGGCTTTCTTCCTGTCTCTTACTGAGTTTGACCTTATCTCCTACAGTGCTGAGTTTCTTAGGACTGGGGGGCCTGGCCGCCTGCTCCCCTTGGAACCTGGGCCTGTGTGAAGGTGTCGACTGAGCCCATGAACATGGCTGGCCAGGGGGCCCAGGAGGGATGCCTCCCATCTCAGCTACATCACAGCCCAGAGGACCTCAGGACAATGTTAATGTTGGCACTCTTTATCCCCACAGGTACAAACAGCAGCTGTCTCTAGCGGTAGAGAGGGAGCAGAGCCTGGAGCGTGACAAGGTGCAGCTAGAGTTAGACTGGCAGCGCCGCTGCGAAGGTGTCGAGCGGGAGCAATACCAGCAGGCCGAGGACTTGATTCAGGGCCTGACAGCGGCCAGAGATCAGGTCTGCACTCCCCTGGGCTGTCTGACTTCTTTCTGCAGGAGGAAGGGCTGGGAATGTCCACTGCAGCATGGAGCCAGCTTGGGCCCTCACCAAGTTATCCTTGCACTTGAAAGCACTTGGCCTCACTGAGCAGCTTGGTTTATAACAGCAGGACTTGCAGTGATGAGTCCCTGCCCGCAGCCTTTCTCTAATGGCCAGGTAGCTGCCTCTGGAGCTGGATGCATAGGTGGCCCCAGCATTTGCTGTGCTCCTCTGGCTCTGACGGCCACATATTTCCTAGGGTTTTTCATGCTCGTGTCTGCTCTCTGCTTCCCAGCAGGGTAGGGAGCTGGTCTGGACCTTGAAAGTGGCACTGCTCCCTTCTGATCCTCCCAAGATGAACTGAGTCTGCGTTTTCCCCAGGTTGTTGCCAAGCTCCAGGAGACAGAGCGGCGGCTGTGTGACCGAGAGGTGGTGCTGAAGGCCGTGACCCGAGAGAGAGACCAGGCCCTGCAGGCTCTGCGGACACATGGGCTGCTCCCTGAGGAGGAGGCGCAGGTGAGGGGCCGCCCTCCTCCTGAGTCTCCCTTGCAGCTCTTCCTCCCGGGCCCCTTGGAGATACCCGTTACCCCAGCCAGAGGGAAAACACGCCACATAGAATCAGCACTGGAGGTGGTTCTTTGCAACCGTGTTTCTTTTAAGATGACTGTTCACACAGGGTGAGATCAAGGCTCAACCAGCTAATGGGAATCTGCACTCAATCTTCTTTGGGTCTTTAATATCTGAAATATCAAAAATCCTCAAATTCAGATATTGTACCATGGCAGACGGTAACACCGAGAACCAAAAGGTCAGAGCTTTATCCCAAAACACGTTTCTTCACATGTGGTGACTGAGCCATTCGATATGTGACGATGGCCGTTCCTCTCAAAAAGCACAGACTCCCGTGCTGCTGTGTGCCAGCCTGACACCGACTATGGGACGACCCCAGGGTGAATGGTGGCCCCGAAAGGCGTATTCGAGTCCCGGTGCCTCAGGGTGCAACCTTCCTTGGAAATAGGGTCTTTATGGATGTGATTAGTTAAGATGGATGATTAATTAAGGTCACATGAGAGCATCCCAGCGGGACATACTAGGCCTGGTGCCCTAGGGGTCAAGCTTCGGAAGGTGTGTCTGTAAACATACTTGTGGGAAGATTCACACTCAGCTAGTGGTCAGGCTTGGGAGCACTGGTGTTCCCAAGAGGGAAGGAGGGGCCAACCCTAGTCTCCAGGGTCACCTATGGTCCTGGGGACTCATCGCTGGTGGTTTTTGCATGGGTGCCTTCTCTAGGGCATAGAGAGAAAACAAATGCCTCTTTTTTGTTGTTTTTATTAATGAGAGTCCCTACCCAAATTTTTCTTTTTTGTATTTTACTGCCAGGCTGGCAATTACAAGAAGACATTTGTCTCCAAGCACCCGCTCACCTCCTCAGGGAGGCCTGTCAGTGGCTGATTGCCTTGTTAAGTGAACAGGAACCTTAGAAATGGCCAGCGGGTCAGAAACAAGTGCCACATGCAGAGTGGGAGGGATATGCATCTCTGTTCTGTACAGGGGGCCCTGGAGGCAACATGAGGGGGCGTGGCAGAGCAGCACCTCAGACACCAGTGAGGGTGAGCTGGCCTGGTGGTCTTAACACAGAGATGTGGCTTCCTTACCAAGCAGGGAGCCAGGGTGGTGGAGGATGCTGTGCAAGTTTCTGTTGACCCAGAGGAATGAAGTCTGGAATCCTCCAGATAATAGCAAAACACCTGTGTCCCCCCTTCAAGGCCTTAGTACTGTGACCAGGTTAAGGGTGTGGCCTGGTAAGGTGGCAGATGTCGGCTGGCAGGCGGTGGTTGGTGCTGAGTTCTGTAGAGGTGGGCCCCTGGCAGATGCCAAGTAGGAGCAGCAGGGGGTCTGTCATGCACTGAAGCCGAGACAGAGGCTGCTCAGGGAGGAAGACGGCACTTCCTGGGGAGCGCTGAGCCCACCACTGATTGCACTGCACAGACAGGCAGCCTCCTGCTGTGGCCACAGCTTCCTCTTTGCTTGGCACTAGTTTCGATGATGGCGCCTTGGCAGGGCCGGAGTGATCACCCCACAGAGACCAAGGCACTACCACCAGGCAGGCTGCTAGGGGCAACGCAGCCACAGCCACAGGGACAGAAGAGTCACCTTGGGAATGGGCTGCACTGCAACTTTGAGGTGGATCCTGTTGTTCAGGACAAGGAAGCTGAGGCCCTTCCCCACAGGTGGCAGAGGGAGAATGTGAGCAGTGCCGGCCAGTTGGCACAGCCCTGACCACTCTACTGTCTGCCTGAGTGGGAGCAGCCTAAGGCTCTGCCTCAGAGAAGGTGGCAAGTGGCCCAGTGGGCACAGAGAGGGAGGTTGGATGTTTGCGGGAGGAATAGTAAGGCAATAGCAACCCACTCCAGTACTCTTGCCTGGCAAATCCCATGGACGGAGGAGCCTGGAAGGCTGCAGTCCTTGGGGTCGCTAGGAGTCGGACACGACTGAGAGACTTCACTTTCACTTTTCAGTTTGATGCACTGGAAAAGGAAATGGCAACCCACTCCAGTGTTCTTGCCTGGAGAATCCCAGGGACGGGGAAGCCTGGTGGGCTGCCATCTCTGGGGTAGCACAACTGAAGCTACTTAGCAGCAGTGGGGCCAGAGCAGTGGCTGGAAGGAGGCAGGCAGGCGCATAGCGGAGCCAGAGGTGGCTTGAAAAGCTGGGGACTAGCGGTAACAGAAGAAATAGCTTCACTTTGGAAACGAAAGTAATATATACCACTGCAGAAATTTTACAACTTTAGTTCACCCTAGTGCTCTCTGGAATAAAGCTGGCCCAACGTTCACCCCAGCTCAACACCATGGCCGGACCTCTTGGCATGGTATCTTAGTGGGAAGTCTTCTAGGTTTCATTGGTTTTTATGAGGAGTTGGCAGTTTCTTTTATTTGTCCTTCTGCAGGAACGTAATGTGCCTTTTTTCCTCTGGTGGTTTTTAAGAGATTTCCTTCATCACTGTTTTTAAGCAGTTTGACCATGATGTGCTCTTTGGTGTGACTTTCTTTGTGTTTGTCTTGCTTTGGATTTGTTGAACTTCTTGGATCTGTGGACTTAGGTTTTCATCACATTTGAAATTCTTTTGCCAACACGTTCTGCATCCTTTTGTGTCCCCTCACTGCTCTGGGTCAGTGTGTGTCTGCTTCACATTGTTCTGTGGCCATCGGAGCTCTGCTGTCGCTTGCTCTTTGGTCTTTCGCTCTGTCCTTGAGTTTGGATGCTTTCTACTGCTCTGTGTTCGTGTTCACTTAGCCTTCCCTCCTGTAGTATCTTATCTGCTCTTAATCCCATCCTATCCAGCGAATTTTCCCTTCAGACAATGTATTTTTCATCTCTGTAGATGCTATTTTGTTCTTTTTGATATCTTCTATTTCTGTTTTTTCATATTTTTCTTTAAATCCTGGAGTATATTTATGCGAACTGCTTTAAAGTCCTCGACTATCACTCAGCACGATGTCTTCATGTTCCATCCATGGTGTAGTGTATGTCAGAACGTCATTCCGTTTTATGGCTATATAATATTTCACGGGGTTAACTTTGTCTGCCCATCATCTGTTGGTGGACATTTGGATGTTTCCATTTTGGCTACTCTGATTAATGCTGCTCCAGACATGTCTGCAGGTTTCTGTGTGGATCTGTGTCTTCACTTCTCTTGGGTCCATACCCAAGAGTGGACTTGCTGGGTTATGTAATAGCTCTGTGTTTACTTTGTTGAGGAATAGCCAGATCGTTTTCCACAGCAGCTACACTGTGTCACATCTTACATTTACAAACCACTGAGTACTTTTACCTTTTACAGTGTGCAGGGGTTCCATTTTCTCCACATCCTCACCAACACTTGTTATTGTCCATCTTTTTTGATATTTATTTATTTTATGTGGCCGCACTGGGTCTTAGTTGCACTATGTGGGATCTAGTTCCCTGACCAGGGATCGAACCCAGGCCCGCTCCATCGGGAGCACAGTCTTAGCCACCAGACCCCCAGGGAAGTCTCTCTCTCTCTCTTTTTTTTTTTAAATAACTGCCCCTCTAACGGGTGAATGATAGGTTTTTGACTAAAAAGGAAGATCCCCAAATCTCAATAAAAATTATCTTTGAAAAACAGTGGTCTTGTCTTTATGAAATATAAAAGAAAAATCATTTTCATAGTTCTGCCAACATCACCCACCTCCAGGACAGATGAGGGGCAGCGGGGACAGCGGGGCTGGAGGGTACTGGCAGACACAGACACAGCCAGCCTCAGACGCACAAGGGAATCACTGGTTCTTAGCTCGAACCATTTTCTTTTTCTTTTTTCTGTATTTGACAGAGGCCTCTAAGGTATCAAGGAGAAGAAATCAATAAAAGTTTTCCGTCTAGTGAGATCCAGCAGCTAAAAGAGCAGAACACAAGTTTGCGAAATGTTATTGCACAAATGAGGAAAGAAATGGAAGCTCTAAGTGACCAAATTCTTCCTTCTGCCCGGTTAGGAGGGGAGACCTCACAAACAAACCAGCCTGACCCAAAGGCAGCAGCGGATTCTGCAGTTCCTGGTGAGCAAGGAGGAGAGGGAAGATGAGGAGTCATCTCTACTGGGTCCGTAAATAGGCTTCACTTGGAGTCTTAAAAATGAGCATCCCGATTACAGGTTATGTCAAAGTATGACAGCTGCTTTCCCTCCAGGAGAAAGGATCTTAAGTCATATTTTTTATGTACAATAAAAACTATATTGGTTCGTGGAGGGAAAAAGGGAAGGATGTACACATGACACCAGAGACAGACTTGGACCAGGGGCTAGTTGGCACTGCGCTCTCCTAGGGGACCAGGCCTTTCCTCGGGGGAGCATCCTGAGCCACAGAGGTGGCCCCGCCTCCTGCTGTTCAGGGCAGGGACTCAAAGGATGGTGAGTGGCGGGGCAGCACATCTGACGGCTGCGCTCAGGAGGGAATTGTCAAGTCTGCATCAGGGATCACAGGACTGAGGGCTCCTGATCTTGGGGCCCACTCGGAGAGCATGGCGAGCTGGCGACACACAGACAGCATGGGACAGTCTTGAGGGTTGGACCGGGGGGCGCGGGCGGCAGATAAAGGGTGAGAGTGTAAATGCCCCTGCCTATGTGTTTACTGTGTTTTTTGGAAGGTTACGTTCTGGCCCTTGAAGCAGAAATGCAAAATCTAAAGCATAAATTTAAAACACTGGAGGGACAACTAGATGTGTTAGAGCCTTCGAAGACATCCTTGTCCCGTGCTTGCACTCAACCCAGCATCCCGGCCTCCGCAGATACCACTGGTGAGCGTCCTTGTTTCTTGTTTTGTGCTCTGTCTAATGACTTCCCAGTAACACAGCCCAAGGAGACGTTACAAAGGTGCCGCCCCAGGAGCCCCACCTCCTCCTGCCGAGCCAGCCACTCTCCTGACTCCTCACCCTATGGCTGAATTTTCAGATAAGTGGAATTATAACTGTGTATTCTCGTCTGACTTCTTTTGAGCAGCAGTATGTTTTGGTTGATGGTCAGACCAGAATGTTCACATCATTTCCTCCCCCATTAGCAGCTTTTGAACTGTGGTGTTAGAGAAGACTCTTGAGAGTCCCTTGGACTGCAAGGAGATCCAACCAGTCCATTCTAAAGGAGATCAGTCCTGGGTGTTCTTTGGAAGGTCTGATGCTGAGGCTGAAACTCCAGTGCTTTGGCCACCTCATGCGAAGAGTTGACTCATTGGAAAAGACCCTGATGCTGGGAGGGATTGGGGGCAGGAGAAGGGGATGCCAGAGGATGAGATGGTTGGATGGCATCACCGACTCGATGGACGTGAGTTTGAGTGAACTCCGGGAGTTGGTGGATAGGGAGGCCTGGCATGCTGCAATTCCTGGGGTCACAAAGAGTCAGACATGACTGGGCGACTGAAAACTGAACTAGCAGCTGAGAGAGCCATTGCTCTGGTTCCTGCCAACACTGCACAGTGAGCCGTCTCCTGTGCAGTATGTCCTTGTATCTTACTTATTTTATGCATAATGCATAATGGTTTGTACTTCTAAATTCTCCACCATTATCTCACCCCTCCCTGCTTCCCTTTCCCCACACTAAGCGTTAGTTTATTCTCAGTGTCTGTGAGTCTGTTTCTTTTTCTTTATATTACTAGTTATATTTTTTAGATTTCACACATAGACATTATACTGTGTTTATCTTCCTCTGACTTATTTCACTTAGCATAATGCCCTTCTGGTCCATCCATGTTGTTGCAAATGGCCAAATTTCATTCTGTGATCAAGGAGTCAAGAATATGCAACGGGGAAAAGAAAGTCTCTTCAATAAGTGGTGCTGAGAAGACTGGACAGCTAGCTACATGTAAAATAGCAAAATTAGAACATTCTCTAACACCGCGTATAAAAATAAACTCAAAATGGATTAAAGACCTAAATGTGAGGCCAGAAATCATAAAACTCCTAGAAGAAACCTTATAGGCAGAACCCTCTGCATAAACCTTAGCAGTATTTTTTGGATCCATCTGCTAAGGCAACAGAAATTCATAGTGTTTAAGACAAATTTATTCATCAGTCTATTCCTCTATGGTTGGTCCAGCCTTACAGGCTTGTTCTGGTCTCCACTTCCATTTCTCTTAACTTTCTTTTCCAATGAGAAGTCTGACTCCTTGTCCTCCGTACGTTACTTCTTCCATCCAGTTCTTGGGTGTGAGCACCCTCCCTTGCATGGACGGAGGCCTTTTCCCACACAGAGGCCCCACCCTTTGACCCAGGCCCACCCTGGCTCTGACAGCCGAGCCAGGCTGCCCTCCACCCCAATTCCCTCGCCAGCTGGGTTGCAGCTCTCAGGCAGATCAGCCCCAGAGGGTAACTTCCAGCTGCCCATCTGATGATTTATGGGCTCGATTGTTCAGGAAGGAAAGAAAAAGGCAGGCAGGACACTCTGCC
Organism: Kobus ellipsiprymnus; assembly: GCA_006410655.1. Taxonomy (NCBI): domain Eukaryota; kingdom Metazoa; phylum Chordata; class Mammalia; order Artiodactyla; family Bovidae; genus Kobus; species Kobus ellipsiprymnus. The sequence continues at coordinate 444,435 of SJYR01000076.1, read as the reverse complement.
TATATAGTCATCTTGTCCCAGGTAGTGGAAGTCTTACTTTTGGCTTTTCCAATGCTGATATCTTTTACTTTTTTTTTTTTCTTATATTATTTCCCCCTGACTGAACTGTTTAATATGATGTTGATCATAGCTGACTTTCTTCCCGATCCCAGAGAAGAATTTTCAACACTTTTAAGTTTAATCATTACTTTTTTGTGTCAGATTAAGGAAATTTCTTCCTATTCCTATTGTAATACAAATCTGTGTTTTTTGTCATGATTCTGCTTCCACTGGGTTACTTGAACATTTTTTAGTGTTCTATTTTAATCTGGTTTTTTGGTCTATCTCTTTAGGTACTTTTCTAGTGTTTTCCCCAGGAATTACAGTATACTTACTTATCACGGTCACCTAGTGTCAGCACTTTGCAATTTCAAGTGGAATGTGGGGATCTTACCACCAGTCAGGCCTCAAAACCCCATTTCTTGTTGCAAATACCACCCCTGTGTACACTGAGAACCACATCAGACAGGATTCTCATTTTTGCTTTCAACTGTCGAACATAATTTTAAAAACTCAGGAGGAGAGGTATGGTCCATTCTTTCCTTGAGTCCTTATCCTTTCTGTGACTCTTTCTTGATTCTACGTTCCTTCTGTCTGAAGCACTTGTTTCAGCAGATCCTTTACAGCAAGGCTGCCGTGACAGACTCACAAGGTTTTCCTACATCTGAGATGTCTTTGTTTCACCTTCATCCCTGAAGAGTATACTCACTGGTATAAAATTATGAGTTTACAGTTCTTTGCTTTCAGCACTTAAACCATTTTCTTCTGGAGAGAAATCAGATGATTGTTTCTGATGAGAAGTCTATTGCCTTTCAATCATTTCTCTCTGCCTGCTTTCAAAGTTTGTCTTTAGTTTCAGAAATCTGATTATGATGGTCTGGGCATAGATTTCCTTGGCTTATCCTTTTGGCATTGAAACTGAACCAAATTTGAGAAGTTTTCAACCATTACTGCAAGTATTTTTTTTTAGCTCCACACTGTCCTTCATTTTTAGAACTTTTGTTTTTCTCCCCTGGGTCACTGAGGCTCTGTCTGTCTGTTTCCAATCTGTTTTCCCTATTGTTCAGATTGGAAATTTTCTGTTTTTTCTTCAAGTTCACCAATTCTTTCTTCTGTTGAGCCCATCCAGTGAGATTTTTATTATGGTTTTGGTTCTAAAATTTCCATTAAAAAATTTTTTTTCATACCTTTGCTGAAACTTCCAATATTCCATTTGTTTTGAGACTGTATTATATTGCCTGTTGGAATTGCTTTAATCTGTCTTCTTGATATGGTCTTTTATCATTCAAGGTACAATCTTCCTTGTTGTTGGTATAACGAGTGATTTTGGATTCTGTCATGGATGTTTTGAGCATTGTGTCATCCACTATTAAACATTGTTTTGTGTTTCCTCAGCATCTGCTGCTGCTGCTGCTGCTAAGTCGCTTCAGTCGTGTCCGACTCTGTGCGACTCCATAGGCGGCAGCCCACGAGGCTCCCCCGTCCCTGGGATTCTCCAGGCAAGAACACTGGAGTGGGTTGCCATTTCCTTCTCCAGTGTATCTAATACTGGCTTATTCTGTCCTTTCTTCTACCTTATTTACTTTTTTCCCTCATTTTTGAAATGGACATTCAGCTCATTTATCTTTCATCCTTCTTTTCTAAAAAAAATCTTCTGTGGCTAGAAATACTTTTGAAAGGACAGCTTTAGATGCATTCCTTAAGTTTTGATAAGCCATGCTTTTATGGTAATTCAGTTCAAAGTAATTTCTAATAGCCACTGTGATTTCTTCTTTGACCTGTGGATTGTGTGGACATTTTCGTTATTCCTACCCAAATGACTGGAGTCAACATAGGTCGGCCTCTAACAGACACTAGCTGGTAAAGCTGGATTTTTCTTCTGTAAAGACTCCTACTTTCTTGGCATAAAGGCTGTTCTTCATGTGCATCTCGTCTTAGTCCTTGTGGGCACCCAGCTGCATCCACTTAGCTTTAGAATGTCTTCAATGTCCCAGTAGACCAGCAGTGACAAGTAGCCATCCTTGGAGGAGGGCAGAGAAGAACATACCTACGCACCTTTGCCCTGGACACCACAAATGTCCTTCTTGAGGCAACAGCAGGCAGTTGGAAGCTACCCCAGGATGGTAGCAATGTTATTCTGACAAAATCGCTCTTTCTGCAGGAGGAGCTGTGCCAGTCGATAGCGCGTCCATGGGACTGGGACTCAGAAGGCTTGGAGACAGAGCGCATCTCCTGAGCTTCCTGGTGGCACGACTGAGACAGAAGGTATGGCCACCCTCTGATGCTCGACTGCGTAGGTCTCCCAGCTGAGGGCACTGCTCGGGTGGCCATGAACCCCAGGAATCTGCTGTGGCCTCTCTGTGCCTCCGGCTCCCTGTGAGGACGGGGTTATTGCTGGGAGCAGCTGGCTCGCCCCTCATGTGTCCCTGGGAGGCACGTGGTGAGGACCGGGTAGACAACAGAGGGGAGTCCAGGGCAGGGGGGACAGTGCTGGCCGTTGACACGCAGGGCCTGTCTCTGCCCGCCCAGGGTATGCTGGGTGAGTCCAGGGACCCACGTCAAGCCCAGGCACCGAGCTGCGGCAAGAGCATGTGCTGGTCACCACTGTCTGTGACTCCAGATGCTTCGCCCAGTGCCGGCCCTTGCAGTCCCCTCGGCCCTGCCTTCTGGGGGACAGGTTGTAACCAGGCGCTGGGGTGACCCACTCCTTCCTGTGGAGGTGGGACAACTGGACAAACTCCAGTGTAGCTCCACCCTGGCACCTGGGGCTGGTGACCCAGCCTGTGCTTAATTGCTATTATCTCGTGATTCCTCTTTTGTTTAGTGTTTTTTTTAAATTCTGGTAAAATATACATAGTAAAATTTGGCATTTTTGCGTGTACAATTCAGTGACATTAAGTATATTCACAGTATTGTGTACCCATCACCAGGGTCTATTCCCAATAGGACATTTTTATCATTTGAACAGAAACTCTGTCCCCAATGAACACTTAACTCCCTGTTTCCTGCCCCCAGCCCTGGTAAACTCTACTCTTACGGTCTCTGTGACGCTGGCTCCTCTGGGAGCCTCCTAAGAGTGAAATGACTCAGTATTTGTTCTTCTGTGACTGGCTGCTTTCCCTCAGCATAACGTCCTCAGGGTTCATCCATATTGAAGCAGGGGTCGGAACTTCCTCTTAAGAACCCCACATTCAGTGTACCCGCTCATCTGACAGACACTTGGGTTGCTTCCGCCCTTTGGCTGCTGTCAGTGTGGTGGACTCCTGTTTGTCCACGCGCCTGTTTCAGTTCTTCCAGGTAGATGCAAAGGAGTGGAATCCCTGGTCGCAGGGTAATTCTACATTTAACTTTCTGGAGAACCACTAAACATTTCCACAGTGGCTGCACACTTTCTACTCCCAGAAGGTGCACGAGGGTCCCCGTGTCTCACGTCCTCACCAGCAACTGCTTTCTGTCTTTTTGACTCTAGCCATCCTGGCAGGTTTGAGGTGGACCTCACTGTGGCCCATTTGCATTTTCTTGATAAAAAAAAATGGGGTGGCAAAGAGTTGGACATGACCGAACAACTGAACTGAACTGATAAAAAATGACGTTGAGCATGTTTTCATGTTCTTATCAGCCATTTGTATGTCTTTTTTGAAGAAATGTCCATGAGTATCCTCTGCCCATTTTTAATTGGGCTGTTTGTCGTCTCACTGTTGAATTATCAGAGTTCTTTGTATTTTCTGGGTTCGAGTCTCTGGTCAGATGCGTGATCTGCAGACGTTTCCTCCCATTCCCTGCCTTAGCTTTTCATGGTCTTGATGATGTCCCTGGGAGCACAGCTCTTACTGCCGGTGCTGCTGGTGTCACACCTCCGTGTTGCCTTGTGGTGTTTCTTTCCCATGGGGCCCTTTTCCCATGTCCTTTCAAGTCCTTAAGTATGTAGGTTACACCATCCTACAGACTCTGCATCTTCTGTGGAACAGGACTCCTGGCTAGTGACAGACATTGCTCGGAGCTTTCTGTCTGCTGTGGGGAGCAGGCAGTGCCTGGAAATCAGATGCCTTATCTTGACTGAAGAGCAGTTGTGCTATTGCAGTGGAAATGAACTTGACAGCTTTTCTCTTTCTGGGATTGCAGACCTGTGTCACATATGAGGGCAGGGATCCTTCAGATCTGTACCCTTTCCCAGTTCTGCCCCACCATGAGGATTTCACACACCCCACAAGCTGCAAAGAGGAAATAAATATGTAAATAAGAACTTTTGATGTTGTCTTGGTAATCACAGATTATTTGATTATCCTGAGGGAAAAAGTCTACCCTAAAGTGTTCTCTGTTTGTTTTTACTTGGACACAACTGAGTGACTTCACTTTCATTTTTCACTTTCATGCGTTGGAGAAGGAAATAGCAGCCCACTCCAGTGTTCTTGCCTGGAGAATCCCAGGGACGGGGGAGCCTGTGGGCTGCCGTCTGTGGGGTCGCACAGAGTCAGACACGACTGAAGCGACTTAGCAGCAGCAGCAACAGTGTTTGCTTATCAGATGATCACCTTTTTTGGTGTATGTGACAAAGAATATTCATTACAAACTCATTATTGAAATCCCTGGAACAGGAAAGTGTTAATCACTCAGTCATGTCCGACTCTGCAATCCCATGAACTGTGACCTGCCAGGCTCCTCTTTCCATGGAATTCTCCAGACAAAAATACTGGAATGGGTTACTGTTCCCTTTTCCAGGGAATCTTCCTGACTCAGGGATTAAACCCAGGTCTCCTGCATTAAGGCAGACTCTTTACCAGCTGAGCCACCAGGTGGAAGCCTGGTGGAAGCCTCTGGAATAGGAAGATAGTATCTTATCTTCCTGAGAATAAAGTGGGAAAGTTGACGTTGTAGAGAAGTGTGTCTTTCTTTTTGCCTGTCTTTCCCTCTTTATGCCGGGAGAGCAAATGTCCAGAGAGGCAGCTGAAGGACTGGGTGGCCCCAGAGCTCTGGCCTGGACTCTGCTCACGTACCTCCCGGCCACCCTGCAGCTGACCCAGGCTGCTCATGCAGAAGTGCAGTGGCTTGGTTGCGGGGGCGCAGTCTTATGGAGGTTGGAATTAAGCCAGAGAGGGGAGGCTGACCAGCATGTGTCCTTCTGATCTTTCTGGACTTTCTGCCACCTAGTACCTCCCTTCTCCTGCTTCCCAGTCCTCCCTGCTGATCTGTTCCAGACCCCCTCCCAGAGCCTGCGTCCTTCCTAACATTGCCTCTAAAATGCCCCCCACAGGTGCTGCAGGAACCCCTGGACGTGGACACCATCCAGCGAGAGCTTCCCCACGAGCTGGACCAGGTGCACCTGGAGGCTCTGCAGCTGCAGAAGCAGGTGGCCGAGCTGGAGAAGCATCTCGGGTCAGCTCGGAAGGAAAGTGGGGGCGCTGCCGGCAGGCAGCAACCAAAGGCCTCAGATACTGCAGCTGTTGGAGGAGAGGTGGGTGCCCCGTGGTGCTCTGCATCCTGTGCAGGGCTGGTCTGGGGTGCGGTCTTGGCCAGTGGGGAGCCCTCCCCTCCCTCCCTCTTCTTCCCTGGCTGGGCTGGCTTTGTCTGGGCTGTTCTCTACAGACGCCATAAAGGGCTGCCACCGTGCCCTGTCCTGCAGGTCGCTGAGATCCCTCATTTACAACTATGTAGGGAGCCTGCACACATGAAGGGGGCCGTTCCGTGTCCTCTAAACAGGAGGCCTTGACCATGTGCTTCAAGGGCCTGGGAAGCCCCGAAATGGATGTAACAAGCTGACTTTTCCTTCCAGAGGACCCCCGGGGTGGACCCTGTGGATCTCATGAGCTTCTCAGAGTGTTTGAGATACTGCCTGGAGTACTGGCCACCAGGCCACCTAGTGTTCTGGTCCTGGTCAGGCCCTTGGCACCCAGCCCCTTCCAGTTCCGTGGTTGGGTTTAGGCCAAGGTCCCAGGCCAGGACGTGAGTTCTCCCACAGCATATTTTCCCTGCATGCCTACCAGACAGGCCACTTCCTGAACACCGTTATAGAAATGCTGCAAAGAATGGCTTTTGTCACAGGATGTCACATGACACACCTCCTGAGACCTATCAGGTCCCTGCGATCACAGATGGTGACCTGCAGTTACCTGTGTCACCTGTTTGCAGATGGTGACAGTCGTAAGTGGGAGGTGTTAGGGAAATAAGATGACGTCCGGAAGGTGCTGAGAGTCCTCGGGCAGAAACAGCATTGACTGTATACCCCACCCACCCCACCCCCTGCTGAGTGGCTCTCATCCCACAGACCAAGCTAGGAGAGTGACTTAGGGACACACGGGGGACCCGACTCCAGGACCCACTATCGGGGACTGTGAAGGGCCTCAAAGGGAGAATACGCAGCCCAGGACGCTGTCTGGCCCAGTGAACATGGTGGGGGCCACTGTGCCTTGGCAGAGGCAAACATGTGAGGAGTGTCTTTAGGGCTGGTGAGGGAGAGGCTGAGGGAGTCTGAGCTGTGGGGATACTGGAAGTGGAAAGTGAACCCTCTGTGCCATGGGTAGGTGGCTGCCGTCCCCAGGAGCCTCAGACATCTCCACAGCCCTGCATCTCAGGAGTCAAGTCCAGCGGCTCCAGGCCCAGCTGGGTAGCAGTCGCCAGCGGTGACGTGTCTGCTCTCCCGCCATGGCCACGGCTGCTCTGGGTGCTGCCAGGGGCTTGCTGCAGCCCCAGTGGCCCTCATAGCTCCCTTGTTAGTAGCCCTCACAGAACTCACTGACCCCACCTGCTTTGAGCGAAAGAGGAAGAAACCCTGCAAATGAGTGGAAATCAAAGTTGAGATACTTATCTCTTGGCAGACAGCCTGGGATCTGAAGCAGCTTGAGGCCCACGGCTGTTCTCCCAGGGTGAGTGTTGAGTGAGCTCTCTGGGTCTAGTAGCTTCTGCACAGCTGTCAGGGTCCCACCTCCTCCCAGGTCGAGGTGTCCCATGACCTTGGTGAGGTCACTCCCAGGGTGAAACATTGGACATACAGGAAACCCTTGGCCCAGACTAGGCCCACCCAATCCAGGCTCCACTTGTAACTGCCCAGCTGTGTGTTGAGTGCCCAGAGAAGAGGTTGTGGGCATCAGGCTTCCAAGACTTGGGGAAGCTGTGGTGGGGAGGGCTGAGGTACCTCTGGGGCACAAATTGGGGTTGGAGTCACCAGGTTAAACTTGTGGGTTACTTTGAAGAAAGAGGTGTTCACACATCCTGGCTCCATCCACTGGGAGCCAAGGAATAGTGGCTCCCAGGGTGGGTGAGCACACACCCAGTGCCTAGATCGCATTCCTGAACTTCCTGCTCTGTAGAGAAGAACCAGGGTAAGAGGCCTATTCCACTGCCGCAGAGATATGAGAAGGGGCCAGGAGCCAGCATAAAGGGCTCCCACTGACCAGATCCAGACTAATCAATCATGAAGTCACAGTTATAATTTGTCTACCAAAATTTACATTCATGCTGATGCAAATAAGTTGACAAGGGAAGGAAGGAGAGAGGGAAACTCTCTTATGTAGAACATCAGCCAAGGATGTGAAGGGAGTGACACCACGGGAATGTCGTCAGTGGATGCTGAAATTCTGGACAAGCTGTTTATGAGGAGTCTCCCCACGAGTTCTTCTTATTGTGAAGGGAAGACAGTAACTTTCCAGTGCAGCAGCCTGTGGACACCACTTCCAAGGGATCAGCTTCCTTTGCCGACACTGGGACAGACGGACATCGTGGGCCAATGGACAGGAGAGGGACAGCCTCACTCCTGACTCCCAAGTATGAGATTTTGGACAGATCCTGAGCGAGGGACTCTAAACATGCAGCCTGTCCTGTTGAGAGCATTCTGTTGAGGACTGAGGGGACCCAGGACGTGGACCCCAGGCAGGAGAAACAGGCCGTAAAGGATGTCCTCTGGGCAGCGGATGGAGGTGCCTGTGGACTGTGCGTTAGGTCATAATGCCATGGCCCTGTAAAACTTCTGCCGTGTTCCTATAGAGGAGGACCAAGCCTAGAGAAAGGATGGCCTAGCCACTCCCCCACCCCCTCAACCTCTGCACCCCTGGAGGCTGTGCAGCTTTCAAGACGGGTTGGGTCAGCCATCTGGGCAGCTTTCTTAACTGATTACTAAGAGAATGTCCTTATTTTTAGAAAGTACAGACTGAAGTATCGGGGCATAAAGGGGTGCAGTGTCTCCAACTCACCCTCAGATGGTTGAGAGAGCTGTATGTGGAGAGGGGAGGAAGCATGAGCAGTGAGACAGGGGCGTGGGGCCTCAGGCCACCCCTGCAGCTTCTCCCTGGGGGTGAGATTCTGCCACATCAAGTCCAGACTTCCAACCCAGAAGGGACCTGCAGACCGCGGAGCTCCCCTCAGGCTGGATGGTCACACTTCCCTGTTTCTCTGCTCACCGAGACCCCTCCCTCCGGTGGGCCCCTCTGCCCAGACCCCCAGAGGCCTACTGGGCTTCTCCCAGCTTCGACCACTAGGGGGCAGTGCTGGCCGCCGGCGCTGCTCTCCCTCCTACTGGAGCGTCCACTGCTTCCCCCTAGTCCTCAGCCTCCCCACAGGGTTTCTTGGGAGGGGGGGGGCATGAGGGAGCCCAGGCACTCCCTTCCCTGGGGAACAGAGTCATTAGGAATCCTCAAGCCTCCCCCTCTGCTGTGTGGATTCTGGCCAAGATGCTGGGACTGGCAGCCGAGCAAGGTAGGGGCAGGCGGATATGGCCATCACAGGGTGGGCCCTTGGCTCCTGAATGTAGCGGTGCTGAAGCTCCTAGGTGTTTCAGGCCATTGTTAGCATTGTGTCACTGTGGGCTGAGGCTGTAGAGGCATCAAAATAAGCTTCATCTTACCAGGAACTGAGCTCAGGAGCGGGGCCCCCAGCCGCAGCCTCCTGCTCATCGCACGCGGTCTCTGTGTGAAAGAACATGGACCATTCAAGATCAGGACTCCCCGGAGTCCTGCCCGGAGTGCTGCCACGTCCTGGGCAGTGTTGGTTCCTCGGCTCAGGCCAACAGCCATCTTTGCTGGGCGGGGGGTGGGGGTAGGATGGAGTGGTGCAAGGGTGCTGCTTTTGAAGAGATTTTTAGATTTCTAAGTGTTCTGAGGTTTGGAAAGTCTCTGTTTTCAGGATTTTACTTCAGATAACACAAGATAATCCTACAGCATATCCCTGTAGAGAGGGACCAAGCCTGGAGAATTGACCGGGCTGGTGCCCCAACCCCAGGGCTGCACTCCTGGAGGCTGTACAACTTTCCAAAGGGATTGTCATCTCAGCTGCCTGGGGCCTGTGCAGCCCTGTGTGTGAATTCACACTCCAGGTCTCCCACCAGTCCTGGTCCTGTGCCCTTGAGAGACCCTGAGCCAAGGCCTTTCTCTGATGTTCACTTTGCCATTTCACCTCCACATGCCCCCTTCACGCCACATGCCAGGCATGTGCTGGAGGCACTGCTGTGCAGTCACCATGGCTCCAAGGCCATAGGAGGGCACAGGTGCATGCCAGCCCTGAAAAGACTCACCAGGAAACTGGGCCAGGACAGGGTGTGCTGGTCTGTTCTAGGGACACAGAGCAGGTTCCTCGTTCTGGCGCCAGTTCACTTGGCTGGGTCAGCAGTGCAGCTTTTCATAGGTGTCAGCGATAGCCATGCCTAAGTAGGCCACCTGCTTCCCTCGGGGCCTTGGACACCACTGGCTCTTCCTGGGCCCCTGCCCGGCACAAAGGCAGCCACACACATTCTCCTTTTTCCCTTTCTCTTTTCCCCATACCCCACCCCGTTCCAAAAACCCCTTTAGGTGGGACAGCATATGTGTGTAAGAGCCACACGGTTGGACCATGGGATAGTGGGAAATGGGACAGCTGGGCCAGTGGTAGACTGAAGGGCCGCATGGTGCCACCTGGGCAAGGGGGCTCAGGCTCTGGGTGTTTTTCTCAGGACTACCTCCTGGCCCACAAGCTGAGACCCCAAGCAGTCACTGCTCCTGCCTTTGGCCTCCTTTGTTTTCTCTCTGCACTCTCGTCAGGGTCAGGACAATGGGAAACCTGGGCCAGCCTGTGATGGTTGAGGGAAGTCTGAAGGACATGTGGAGAAAGTGTCTGAATTAGGAGTCTGGACAGATGAAGTCAGAGAGGAGGCAGGGGAAGCAACATGCTGAGCGAGTGAGGGCAGAGGGGGCACTGGAGAGGGGCCCAGCCGCACAAATGTCCAGGTCTGGAGAAAGAGTAACCGAGGCTGGGTTACCTTCACGGGCCTCACTTCGGGTCTCTGCCGGCCCCCTTCCACACCAGACAGACAGTAGGCACCCAGCCTATGACAGAGGGGCCAGCAGAGGAGGTGGTGATCACATGTGTAGCCCTCATGGGTCCCGGGCCTGGGCTGCTTCCTCATTGTCTTTACTGGAAAGACACAGAAGCACTGGTGGTGAGGGGGCTGGGGAGCCACAGAGTAAGCAAGGGCAGGCAAGCCTTGGCCTGGGAGCTTTGATGACCTTCATCACATACTTCCCCCCCCTTCCCCCCGCCCCCAATGAGAGCGAAGGCTGCTGTGGATGCGTCATGTTGCAGGGACACAGGTTTGTCTGTTAGGCTGGTGGGACGTCACCCAGTGGTGTGGGTTCTGGGACAGTTGGTCAGGCAGTGGCTCCCGCCGTCCGCACCCTCCCTCCCACTTCCTCCTACCCGCCACCCACAACCCCAGGCTCGGCACCCTCACTCCCACTTCCTCCTACCCCCCACCCACAACCCCAGGCTCGTCCGATGGTCTCTGCCTTGTGGGTTTGTTCACAGGTTCCTGCAGACGGGGGACCCGCGGGGACAGAGGACCATGGGACGCAGCCCCTGCAGGTCCTGTCTGTGCCCCGACTCCAGAGGAAGCTCAAGGAGGCTTCCAGGAAGATCCTGCGGCTGCGCCTGGAGAAGGAGCAGCTCCTGGAGCTGGGAAACCGGCTGCGAGCGGAGCTGGGGCACCTCACTGGTGGGTCATTCCCCCCCACTCCGCCCCTGCTCTGGGGATGGAGGTGCAGGGTGCAGGGGAGGGCTGGCCCAAGGAGGGCTGGGCGGAGGGCTGGGCAGGGGAGGCCCAGCCCAGGCTGGGGGTGGGGACAGAAGGAAGAACAGACAGGACTCTGCAGTGAGAGTCCTGTGAACCCACCCCTCTGGCAGCATTTTGTGAGAAAAATGCCACAGGTTAGCGAAGCAGCTGGCATTTCTATGCGGCTTTGTGGTGGCAGCAAAGGCTGCCGTGTTCCCAGGCCAGCCACAGCCTTGGCCTCCTCAGGATAAAGGAGGCAGTGTGTGCAGTGCGGCCAAAGCCCGGACCGTGGGCTGCAGACGCCCAGGCTGCCCATCGTGGGGGTCTTGGGTGCTGGTTCCTGAGAAAGGGACCCATGGACCAGGCCTGAGGTCCCACGATTAACCCACTAGAGCTACTAGACGTTGATCCTCTCCCGGCGTCTCAGCGCACCAGCCTCCCTGCTTTTAAACCCCTTGGTCTTCCTGCAGCCAAGGCGCTGGCCCCTTTCTCGCAGCCTCCCCCTCACCTTCTGTGGCTCCTGCCTCTGTCCTGTTGATGTGAAACTAAGCCACCCCTCTCTCCATGACAGCTCACCTACTTTAGGAGCAAGGTCTCTGACTTGCATTTCCTATTGGAGGCAGAGTGCCCCAGTGTGCCTGTAAAGTGCTCAGAGCAACAGGGTATGCACAAAATGCTTCTCTCGGCTAACGGCTAACGAGAGCCCCGGCTTCCCTCCCGGCTCCTTCTCACCCCCAACCACTGCAGTGTCCCGAAAGCACTTCCCACTGAAGGGGAGGAGATGGGACAGAACATCCACCCTGGTCTCTCCCCAGCACATACCTGCGTGAACGAGAATAGTTGTTTTGAATACATTAATATTTAGCCTTAATATGTTGACTCCTGAAATTACCAAGTGATTGGAAGTAGGACTCGGGAGCACAAAGGAGACTGCGGAACTGAGGGGAGAGGGTGTGGAAGACCCTGGAAAATCTAAGGAGGAGCAGACAAGTCACTTGTGTTTTCAGCAGACATCTTGCTGAGTGGCTGCTATGTGCCAGGCCACCCGAGACACAGAGGTCAACCAAACCATCCATGTTAAGTGATCTCCAGTTGTACTTGGAGACCGCTGTACACATCCACCTTTTGTGGTAGGGGAGCTGGGCGAGACTTCCTTCAGAGGCTCTGTCCTTCTAAGAACCCACCCCTGAAAGAAGAAGGGTGAGCAGCGCTCAGTGTATTTCTAGATGTCATCCGTGTTCAAGCAGCAGTAATGGGCATCTTTCACGGGAGCTGGCTCCTTCCCTTGGGACTGGTTTGACAAAGCCTTCCTTCCGTTCAGTCCTCCTTCTGTTCTACAGGTTGAAGGGGAAGGTTTGGCTTTGCTTGTTCCCTAGGGGCACTTCTGGGCCATCTTCTGCCAAGTTCACTAAAAACCCTGTTTTTACTTTTAAAGGCCATGCCGTGTATGTGCTCCCTGCCCCACACGCCTGTCATTTCATGGCCTCCATTCACTTACGGCTTCATTTCTTAATTCCACTGCATCCCCTCCCACATCTGAACCTTGCTTCTCCTTGACCTTGGCCTCTTTGCCAAGCCCTGCCACTGCTCAGTTGCCCTTCCAGCCCCCAAGGCTTCCAGAGGGAGGCACAGCCATGCCTCCCTCCCCCTCTGTCCTTTTATTCCAGTGAACCTGTCTTTCCCCTCATGGTGTATTCCTAGTCTAATCAGCTGGCCTCACAGCCACCAAGTATGTAAGTGAGTCATCCACCTACCTCTCTATCCAGCATCCACTCACTGACACATTCACACATCTCTCAACCCATCTTCCCCGCATCCATCCATCCGCCCATCCATCCAACAAAGGAGCAGATCCTCCATTGCCAGGCCTGCCCTCCTGTGCCTCCCAGTGTCAGAGAAAACTACACATTCCTCGCAGCCAACTTTGCAGCCTTCTCTGAAAGTTAGAGAGACCTCAGCAGTAGAGCCTTCCATGCCTGCTGTTTTCATTAGTGGTAGACTTTTAGTAATATCTTCTGTTTTTCTTTTCTGGTGATCTGTCTGTCTGGATTTCCTGCCTCTTCTTGGATCAATTCTGGACATGTGCATTTTGCTGGAAATCTCTCCAAAGTCCCTAGACTTTCAAATACTACCATAGAGCAACACATAGTGGCCTGTAACTGTTTTCGTCTGCGTCTCTGGCTATCGCTCTTTCATTTCCTAAGACTTCACGTATGTGCAGGGATGTGGGATTCTGCTCCAACTGCCCTTTCCCCTATTGGCTGTACACACACTGGCTCAGTTCACCTTTGTATGAGGAAGGCTTCCCTAAATATTGGTAAAAAAAAATGTCTAAAACCACCTAGATGTGGGAAAGGCAAAAATCAACAGAGTTGATGTCGTCACATCCTAAAACATCTGTAAGAAAAAGACATGGTACAGAAAGATAAAAGACAAATAACAGATGGGAGAAATATTTGCCACATACCTGACAGATAAAAAAGAATCAGTACCCAACATGGGCATTCACTGATGACAGGCAAAGTGCCGGATGGAGCGTCCAGGAGAAATCCCCAGATGTGACAAGGGTGTGGATGCCACTTGCCTCTGCAGGAGTCTGAAGAGGGCAAGTAAGTCAGCACTGAGTTCACGCCCAGACTAAAAAGTCCCATCTCAGGAGCTGTCATTGGTGAAGCCTCTTGGAGGGCAGTTTGCCTGCATCTCACAACTTTTTAAATCATCATACCCTTTGAATACGCAAATCTTCCCCTAGAGATCTTTTTAAAATATTTTCCCACAAATCTGAAAAAGATGCATATGCAAGGATGTTTGGCGGTGTTTTTTTGTTACAGTAAGAAAGCAATTAGGAAGGTCTAGGGGTCCATGTTTGGGACATTGGAATCAGACCGTGGATCCTGCTTTAACCCTCAAGGGCATGTGGGGTGGCCTTCCCTGCTGGTCCCATCCCCCTGCCAATATGGGGGCCATGGATTCAATCCCTGGTCTGGGAAGACTTCACATGCCACGAGGCATCTAAGCCCCTGCCACACAGCCCTTGAACCCGCACTCTGGAGCCCATGAACTGCAACTTCTGAGCCCAAACACTGTAACTGTTGAAGCCCATGCAACCTAGAGCCTGTGTGCTGCAACAAGAGAAACCACTGCAGTAAGCCTGCCCGTTGCAACAAGAAAAAGTCCACTCACAGCCACAAAGACCCAGCACAGCCAAAAATAAGTAAGCACATTTTTAAAAAGAGAGCGTGTGGGCTGCTTGCATGCCCACAGGTCTCCCACATCCCCATCGGGCACCATCTCTGCACGGCACTTCTCAAACGAGAGAGCCCGTTTTCCCCCTTCAGCTCCAGTCCACTGTGGATAATTATTTTGTCAAGTACAATCAAATGTGGCCCTTCCAAATGACTTCAAAACTCCTCACTTTGTGTTGTTTCCTCATGGGCTTGGACACTCTTTGGACCAGGCTCAGCCTGCTGACTACATGATGTGTGTGCCAGCCCAGACAGGTCAGCCTATGAGAAGAGTGGCCCGCAGAACAGTGTGCTCTGAGCCCAGGTGAATATACACAGTGTGTGCATGCGTGCACACAGAGGGCAGGCTGGCAGGAAGCACCTCCGTCCTAACACTTCAAGGAGGACAGTAGATGAGAGGCGAGGGGTGAGGGGTTTGCTCTATGAACTTGTGCATCATGGTGGCTTGTAAGAATGCCCAGCACAGGGCTTCCCTGGTGGTCCAGTGGTTAAGAATCCGCCTTGCAAGGCAGGGGACACAGGTTTGATCCCAGTCTGGGGATGCCCCGGAGCAACTAAGCCTGTGTGCCGCAACTTCTGAGCCTGTGCTCTGGAGCCACAACTACTGAGCCCCCATGCTCTAGAGCCCATGTTCCACGACAAGAGAAGCCACCGCAATGAGAAGACTGAGTGTAGCAACTAGAGAGTAGCCCCCAAACTCTCTGCAACTGGAAAAAGCCTGCATGAAGCAATGAAGACCTGGAGCAGCCAAATTAATTAATTTAAAAAAGAAAAAACAGTTTTAAGAATGCCCAGCACACTCCATTAGTTCCCTTTTGGGAAGGCCACCCTCCCCCAATACTGTGTGGCGGTAGGTTTCTGCTCTCCCACATAGGGAGACAGCAAAGGTTGTGACCAAGGCTGGTCTGTCTGCATGTTTTTTAACAAAGCTGATTTATCCAGGTCATCAGTCATGTGACCGTGGTCATTAAGTGGTACAGAGTGACCAACCATGACAGAAGTATGTTATCACTTGACAATATTGAAAATGCGAGACCAGCCAGCCAGAGCACAGGCACGCCCACTTGGGCTCCCTCTGGTCCCAGCACCACCAGGCAGGGTCAGCCCCAGGGCTTGTCCTCACCTGTCCACCTCTGGGCAGACTTCATCTCCCAGGGAGCTAGCGGAGCCGCCCCTTCACTGGCCCTGGTTTCACCCTGCTTCCCCCGCGGCCTGGAATCAGGCTCCTGTCCCAGCCACATCCCCCCTTCTCCAGTTCCAGGCCTTAAGATCTGCATTTACGGACAGGCAGGCTCATGTGGTTCAGATCTGCACTTTCAAACAGGCAGACTTGTGTGGCTGGGCATGTGGCCCTGACTCAGAATTTCACTCTCCTATCTCATCTCTAAGTGAATGGGTAGGTGGCAATGCTGGGGCGTCACCTGTCCTCAGGTGTCCCAGCCCCATTTGCACTCCCATGAGCCTAGCTGCAGGTACTCACCCCTCACCTCTGAGACAGAGGCCATCACACCATCTGCTGGGGGTAAGGCCAAGACCATGACAGATGGCCAGTACACCCTGAGCCAGCCTGCAGAAAGGAAGACCAGAAAAGGACAGACCATGAGGCCAGACCAAGTAGACTTCAACTCGGCCTACCTCTCCCCTACTTTGTTCTTCCTCCTGCTGCCAATTCTCCTTTTCCCCAAAACTGGAACAGCCTGTGATGTTTTCTTAATCTAGTACATAGCTGGGACTCTTTAGAGTGTTGGTTATCAGGATCCTAACATCTGACAATTTTGGAAGACTTTATTTTGGAGGGCAAGTAATTTTAGATTCACAGCAAAACTGAGCAGAAGACAACAGACTTCCTATACACTCCCTGCCCTGCACACACACACCTCCCCTGTTATCCACATTTACTTGGTGCGGTTTAGTTGCTAAGTCATGTCCGACTCTTTGCAACCCCATAGACTGTAGCCCGCCAGACTCCTCTCTCCTTGGGATTTCCCAGGCAAGACTACTGCAGTAGATTGCCACTTCCACCTCCAGGGGATCTTTCCGACCCAGAGATGGAACCCAAGTCTGCTGCATTGCAGGCGGTTTCCTGCACTGCAAGCATGTTCTTTCCTGCTGAGCCCACATCCTCTCTAGATGGTAGATTCATTGCAATCAATGAAACTGCCTTGACAGAGCATCACCCAGAGTCCTGCAGTTTTACATCAGGGTTCACCTTCATGGTGTATGTTCTGTGGGTTTAAACCTTGTGCGCTCCACCTGGTCACCTTCCCTCCCTCCTGCCCTCTGACAACCACTCATCTTTTCCCTGTCTCTGTAGTTTAGCCTTTTCCAGCATGTCATAGAGTGGGGATCACACAATATGTATTCTCTGATACCTAAGATTTCTTAAAGGCTCTTCTTCCCCCCCCGCCCCCCGATTTTGAAAAGGCTACTTGCTCACTATAAAAATTTAAATGAATGCTGAGAGATAGTTAATTTATACTGGGAAGCACAAATTGCCAACTAGAACCTATCTGCATTTTGCTGCCTGTCTGTTGGATTGTTCACGCTGACACATGGACCCTCATGTTGAAACTGAGTGATTCCTGCCTAGCTCTGCACACCCCTCCCTCGGGGCCATCACCGAGCTGGCCCCAGAGGAGACTCCAGGCACTGGACTGTTGCTGTCACATGTCTGTCCATTGGGCTCCGGCAGACATGCTCCAACCAGACTCTCAGGAGAGTGTGAACTAACTGTTCCTCATCTTCCCCTACCCTCACCCCTCCCCCAGGGAAAGTGCATTTGGGTGTTTTTTTACAATAGTGAAGTGCCTATTTGACCACAGCTTCATAGAAGCCAAAAATTCATTAGAAATTGGTTTTTGCCAGTTTAGTTAGGTAAAATTAGTTCATTGTTTTAATTTGTATTTCTCGACATTTCTGTGTGTGGATGTGGGTGTGTGTGTTGGCCATTTGTATCTCATTACGTAATTTTTCTGCTGAATTTCTTTTGTGCTCTCCCCTAACTTTCTTGCTGCTGAATCTTTGATTCATCTAGAAATGATTTGGTAAAATAGAAACAAGTTAGGGATCTAGCTTTATTTTATTTTTTCCTAGGTGGTTAGCTGGTTGACCCAGTACTGTTTATTGGGCACACATGCATAAATAGGAAAATACCTCTTTACATTTAGTTTATTAATTATGATTCCACATGTGCATCTCCAGTCCTGTAAACGATATTAATTGAGAAGCAGTGATTTTCGGTCACATTTTATGAATTCTTGGTGTGTTTGCCGCTCGCTGTCAGCGCCCTCCCACACTCTGTGTCTCCGAACCCCTGGAAGCCCTGGTCACGCACAGCTTCACTCGTGTGTTCTGAGGGCCTTGGAGGGAAAGGATCTGACATTCAGGGATCTGTTCTTTCCTTCAAGAAGGGCCTATGGGCAGTAAACTGTGTCTTCATAAAATGATTTCATTTTGACCACTTCCTAGAACGATGACATAGCTGGAAGGAGACTTCTGATTGGCATTTTCTTACAACTTTCTTGTCAGACAGTACCCTGCTGTCTTGTGAGAAGCCAGCATCAGTATGAGCCTCTTCCTTGCAGGTGGCCTGCCTTTACTCTATGGCTGCTTTAAGATTTTTCTTCCAATCCATCTGTGCTCCTGTTCTGTCATCCTTTGTCTATGTGAGGGTTGTTCTGCTTTAATTTAACCTGCTCTGGAATCAGTTTTTTTTTTTTTTTTTTAACATCTTAAGACTTACAGTTGGTTGGGTTTTTTGGGTTTTATTCCTTTCTTTAAATTTCTCAACTGTTTGTCATTTTTTTAAGAAATTCTGTTTATTTATGGTTGTGCTGGGTCTTCGTTGTTGTGCTGGCTTTTCTCTAATTAAAGTACATGGGCTTCTCGTTGCGGGGGCTTCTCGTGTTGTGACGCACGGGCTCTCGGGCTTCATTCAGTAGTTGCAGCAGGTGGGCTCAGCAGTTGCAACTCCCAGGCTCTAGAGCACAGGCTCAGTAGTTGTGGCACTTAGGCCTAGTTGGGCTTCCCAGATGACGCAGTGGTAAAGAACCTGTCTGCCAGTGCAGAAGATGCAGAAGACATGAGAGACACAGGTTCGATCCCTGGGTTGGGAAGACCCCCTGGAGTAGGAAATGGCAACCCACTCCAGTATTCTTGCCATGGAAAGTTCCATGGACAGAGGAGCCTGGCAGTCTACAGTTCTTGGGGTCACAAAGAGTCAGACGCAACTGAGCAACTAAGGGCACACACACACAGACTTGGTTGTTCGCAGCATATGGGTTCTTCCCAAATCAGGAAAGAGCACGTGTCTCCTGCATTGGCAAGCAGATTTTTTATCACTGAGCCACCAGGGAAGCCCAGTCATTGTTTTTTTAAATTCCACGTCTTCCCATTTCTTTGTGATCTCTCCTAGAGCACGTTAAATGTGTTTATTAACCTGTGTGTTTTAGAATTTCTTTGCTACCTTCCAGGGGGTTTCCTCAAAGATGACTGCTTGGAGTCAGTGGGTGGTTTTCTATGTCTTTATCAGAAGTTTCCATTTTATTTTTATTCATTCCTTTCCTTGGGTTTATTTTATTGTTCTTTCCCTGACTTCTTAAGCATTTATTTTATCCTTTCTTGTTTAGTAATTGCATAGTTTTAAGATGTGAATTTCCTTTCTGAGTATCAATCTTGCCATGTCCCAGGGTTTTGCTTTTTTTTTTTTTCAATTTGGCTGCACTGGGGCTTAGTTGTGGCACAAGGAATCTTTAGTTGCTGCATGAGGGATCTAACCTGGGCCCCCTGCATTGGGAACACAGAGTCTTAACCACTGAAAGACCAGGGAAGTCCCACCCCAGAGGTTTTGAGGGATAATATTGTCAGGATGGTTAGTTGCTAGATATTCTACCACTACAGACTCAGGTTTTCTATTTCACTCAAGTTGACTAAGAGTATTCACCTAAAAAACAAAAGGCCAGTTACTTTCCCAGAAGAATGAGTTTATTTGGAAATAACAAAGAACTGCAGTTTGGGACATGCAATTATGGTGAACCACATGCAAATCCAGTAAAAAAACAAAACTTGAGTTTTCTCTCAAGTGAAATAGGAGTAATACAAGAACTACTGTAGGGGATAATGAGGCCCTGAGCCCCAATAGCCTCTTCTGTTATAGACTTTATACATTGAAGTGCTTATTTACTTGGGGAGGGCATTTGAGGGAATCTATTTGAATCTTGATGGGAGGATTTTGCCAATATCAATTGGACGGTTTGCCCATAAGGAGGGCGGTAGCTGATTCAATAGAGACGAATGATCAGTGTTTCCAGAAGCAGCTCTAGTACTATCAGAGACAGAGCAAATAAAATAAGTCAAAGGGTGGTTTAATTCACCTGATTGGTTATTTTGATGGCACCTGTCAAATTTTAGAACTGTTTCGCCCTTTTTGGGAGAAAGAAATTCCAACATGATACTTTTCCAAGAAGCCCTAGCCTTATAAATTAATAGGGGTGGAGGAGCTAAGGAGAAAAGGGTGTGTACCTCTTAGAGATACCAAGGGAACATTTCATGCAAAGATGGGCTCGATAAAGGACAGAAATGGTATGGACCTAACAGAAGCAGAAGATATTAAGAAGAGGTGGCAAGAATACACGGAAGAACTGTACAAAAAAGATCTTCACAACCCAGACAATCATGATGATGTGATCCCTAATCTAGAGCCAGACATCTTGGAATGTGAAGTCAAGTGGGCCTTAGAAAGCATCACTACGAACAAAGCTAGTGGAGATGATGGAATTCCAGTTGAGCTGTTTCAAATCCTGAAAGATGATGCTATGAAAGTGTTGCACTCAATATGCCAGCAAGTTTGGAAAACTCAGCAGTGGCCACAGGACTGGAAAAGGTCAGTTTTCATTCCAATTCCAAAGAAAGGCAATGCCAAAGAATGCTCAAACTACCATACAATTGCACTCATCTCACATGCTAGTAAAGTAATGCTTAAAATTCTCCAAGCCAGGCTTCAGCAATACGTGAACCGTGAACTCCCTGAT
>SJYR01000076.1:398462-418337 GCA_006410655.1 Kobus ellipsiprymnus | reverse complement strand
CCAAAGTACTGGAGTTTCAGCTTCAGCATCATTCCTTCCAAAGAAATCCCAGGATTGATCTCCTTCAGAATGGACTGGTTGGATCTCCTTGCAGTCCAAGGGATTCTCAAGAGTCTTCTCCAACACCACAGTTCAAACGCATCAATTCTTCGGCGCTCAGCCTTCTTCACAGTCCAACTCTCACATCCATACATGACCACAGGAAAAACCATAGCCTTGACTAGACGGACCTTAGTCGGCAAAGTAATGTCTCTGCTTTTGAATATACTATTTAGGTTGCTCATAACTTTTCTTCCAAGGAGTAAGCGTCTTTTAATTTCATGGCTGCAGTCACCATCTGCAGTGATTTTGGAGCCCAAAAAAATAAAGTCTGACACTGTTTCTACTGTTTCCCCATCTATTTCCCATGAAGTGAAGGGACCAGATGCCATGATCTTTGTTTTCTGAATGTTGAGCTGCTGTTGAGTTACCCTTGGTTAATTTTCACAAGAGAGAGTTTCAAGATTGAAGAGAGAATTGAAGTCTACTTATGATTGTGTTCTATTAAACAGCCTTTTTGGAAAAAAAAAAAATACAATTTAATTAAAGATGCTGAAGAAGACCTGGATAAACAGAGGTATGGTACTTCCACTGATATGATATCCATACTCTAGTATGTCCACTAGAGTTCACTTTTTTGAGGACATCCAGCTTTCAAATAGATGAATAGTCTAACACATTTTTTCGTGGAGCTGGACAAACTGGATTTTAGGTTCATGTGGGTGAACAAATGAGCAGAACACCAAAGGTGATCCTGCTGGTCTTGGAGGGTCTCTGAGTAGGTGGGAGGCTGCTGTGGCTCTCTGTGGGGACAAGGACACTGGTGGCGGAGGTACTCACCAGGGTGAGCTCTCCTGGAGGCCAGCCACCACCCCAGCACCAAGACCCAGCCCCACCCAACAGCCTGTAGGCTCCAGTGCTGGGACACCTCAGCTTAAATACAATGACTAACACTCTTTCTAAACTTTTGTATACTCATCAACCTGAAATGCCAAGAACTGTGATTTTTGCGTTAAAATCTTGCACTGTTCTTGTATTTCTGTCCATTTCTCCTTCCCTTCCTTACCACTGTGTTGTATCAGTTTTCACACCATGTTACTTAGAGCAGAAGTGCTCATGCCAGTTATAGCTCATCAAGGTCCATATTATTCAGTGTCCTTTCTGATATCAGATAACATTTTAATAATATTTCTTTAACAGTGTTAAAAGATAATTTTCAGGGAGAAGTAAGATATGACTCTCAAACAGATTTGAAAGCCAGCACATGTTTAGAATTTTCCCCTGTTCATTGAACAGTGAGGAAACCAGTCAAATGTTATAACCAACTCAAGGAAAAATCAAAAGAGCAAATGTATATGGAGTAAAGGAATTGAATTGCAAATAGAGGCAGACCCAGTTTCTCTAAAGGGAGGAGGGGGAGCCCATGAAAAAGCCAAGGGACAAAGCATAGACTGCATGTCCAGCGGCTTCCAGAGTTGTAAAGTTGCTCGCACCATGAGAGGCAAGACCCTGATAGCTCCTCAGGATGTGCAGCAGGCAGTGCAGTTTCCATAGTTTCCCCTCCCCGCCTTTAGTTTCTCAGCTTTTGATAAAATTCATCTGAAAGATTATTCTTGATCATGAAACAAGGCTGGTCTCATTTGGCCTGATTGTTTCCGTATGTGCAGTCAGAGTGTTAATCCATCATGTTGGCCCTCTTGAGTTTGCTTTGCTGGAAGTTCCCATCAGGATTTCAGGTTGGACTTTTGAAAGCGTCTTATTTGTTGTCCTGAGTCCAGGAAGCCAAGAACCCACCATGTTTCACCAGATAGATTATTTCAAGCAAATTCCTTTTTTTCTTGAGGTTTCCAGAATATCCTGAGGCTGCTGGACCTGCCAGGAGATGAACTTCCTTATCCCCCTATAAGGCTGGCACCTGGCAGTTTTCCTGGGAGGGCCTTGTGAGCCTCGATCCCTGAACTGCAGATCCTTACACATGCTGGGTCCTGGTGATTGAATGAGTATCATTCTTCCCTGTGGCCACCCAGGCAAGGCCTTGGCTGCACAATCCATGTTGCCAGTCAAATCCAGGTAGAAACAAGAAGATTCCCTTTGAACCTACGCAAATGATTATATTGCCAAGAAAGGTAGAATACTCAACAAGAATTAACAAGTTCTGGAGAACTCAGACTTAAGAGACCAAGATACCACTTAGAAATGTTTCATTTCAGTTTAGAAAACCAGAGGCCACTAAATTTGTATGGACTATAGACAGCTTAAGGGTTTCCCAGGTGGCTCAGTGGTAAAGAATCCACCTGCCAGTTCAGGAGATACAGGATACGTGAGTTCAATCCCTGGGTCAGGAAGATCCCCTGGAAAAGGAAATGGCAACCCACTCCAGTATTCTTGCCTGGGAAATCCCATGGACAGAGGAGCCTGGCAGGCTACAGTCCATGGGGTTGCAAAGAGTCAGACACGACTTAGCAACTAAAACCACCACCACAGACAGCTTAAGGGGAAAGAGAAAGGGTTCCTTGTGTATCTAGAAAGAGCATTAAAGTCACATGTACAGTGTTCCCAGCAGCAGCTGCGTTGTCCCTCGTCGGTCCCTTCAGTCCTAGGTGATTGATCCTTATTCCGCTCCGTCTTGGTTCTGAAATCTCAACAATCCATCTGCTTCTTTACTAGAGTTCTGGAAATCCTGAGTCAGGCCACTGGATGGCCTCACGGTAGTCTAAGCAATGCCCATGACACAGTGTTTTCCCACTGTGCTGGCCTGACTCTCTTTTTTCTTTTTCTCTTTTCATTAAAGTAAAACAAACTCTTTGTAGCTGTTCACTGAAGAGAAAATGCACAATCTAAAAGTGGAGAATTAAGTTTTATTCAAGATTATTCCTGAGGACTACAGTCTACTGTTGCTGAAGCTGAAGCTTCAATACTTTGGGCACCTGGTGCAAACAGCCAGCTCATTGGAAAAGACCCTAAAGCTGGGAAATATTGAAAGCAGGAAGAGAGGAGGATGATAGAGGATGAGATGGTTGAACAGCATCACTGATGCAATGGACATGAACTTGAGCAAACTCCAGGAGATGGTGAGGGATAGGGAAGCCTGATGTGCTGCAGTCCATTGGAAAGAGTCGGACACGACTTGGCAGCTGAACCACAACAGTCCAGGAAGGCAGCCTGTCTGATGGCTCTGAGAGACTGTTCCAGAGAGGTCAAGGAGAACAGGATATGAAGGAGTTTTTGCTAAAACAATATATATGTAGCCAAACATCGAAAGATTACTATTAATCACAAAAAAAAAACCAGACATCTCGAGGATTTTAGTGCCTTTTTATATATGGGAAGATGCAAGTCTGGGCCTGTCGAAACCGTTCCTCTGATATGCATCTGAACTATCTAGGGCCAATATCCTGTTATTGTCCATTCTGAATCCCGTTAGGGTGCACAGGTGGGGCAGCTGCAGCGGCTGATTTCTTAGTGGCAGGCAATTATTGAAATGGCAGACCACATTTTTTTTTTTGTCCGCATGGATGACAAAGACATAATGTGGCCATGGTTAACTTATGCTACTGATAATTTCCAAAAGTGAAAGATCTGATGGGAGTTCATAACAATAAAAGTGCCGCTGAGAAGTTATATTTGGTTGTTTCTGTGCCGTGCAAAACAAAGCCACGCCCCGAAAAAAGTTTTAGATAAAGTTAATCTAAGATGTTTATGCCTGTTTTTAAAGAAGACTGAACACAGTCTCTGATTTCTAAAAATCAATGAACATAATTTTTATAGAGAGAAAATTCCTACAATATAACACAAAATAATCCTGAAACATAATGTACCATGAATATACCAAGAATATCAAGCAGAGAGTCAGGAGTTGTGGGGCAGGTCCTGACCATCTGCATATTAACTATGAGATGTGAAGGCATAGCTGCAAGCTCCTGGCCTCCAAAACGCTGGATTCAAGTTAAAGTAAGGTTGTGACCAAGTAAATATTTAATTGCCCCTGTTCCCTCATGGCACTGGGCAGACACTTTAGGACTCTGATGAAGAAAAACCTGACAGGCACCCAGGACCCTGACAGATCTCTAGAAAGTTCCTCAAACACATGATATGAACAACATTTTACCAACAAATATAAAATGGGATTGGCTGAACATTTCTTCGAACTCAGCAATTCTTCTCATGAAACTCATGGATAATAATACTTCAAATAAACCTAGTTATTTCTAACACTTCTATTATAAGAACAAATCTGTGATTTTTCCAAGGCACAAAGATAATTTTAGGTGAAAAGAGTATCCTGGAAGTTTTATCTCATTTTTACCCCTAGGATTCAGTTTGAAAAGGAAAATTATCAAAGGCTATCAGGAGATTTGAACACTAAAATAGGATCATGGATGCCTGGGAAACAACAGTATTTGTCTACTCAGGTGAAAGTGACAATAAGCATTTAAAAATAAACACAGAAGTTAATGTCATTGTAAAGAACTTTAGCTCTCCCATAAGGGAGGTAGCTTTATTTGTTTTTAATAATGAAACATAATAAAGTCAACATAAAGCAAAGAAAACGATTCTGGTCTTCTACTACTCTTGCCTGGAAAATCCCATGGACGGAGGAGCCTGGTAGGCTACAGTCCATGGGGTCGCTGAGAGTTGGACACGACTCAGTGACTTCACTTTCACTTTTCACTTTCATGCATTGGAGAAGGAAATGGCAACCCACTCCAGTGTTCTTGCTTGGAGAATCCCAGGGACGGCGGAGCCTGATGGGCTGCCGTCTATTGGATCTCACAGAGTCAGACACGACTGAAGCGACTTAGCAGCAGCAGCAGCAAACATTATATGTAAGTGGAAGCATGCATCATGTGACCTTTTATGTCTGGCTTCTTTCACTGAACATGTTTTTGAGGTTTGATCACATTGTAGTGTGTATCAGTGCTTCATTCCTTTTTATGGCTGAATAATATTCCCTGTATAGACAGACTACACTCTGTTTATCCATTCATTAGTAATAGACATTTGGAGTGCTTTTTTTTCCTGTCTTTTGGTTATTGTGAATAATACTGCTGTGAAAATTCTTGTACAAGTTTTTGTTTAGACTTGTTCTCAGTTCTTTAGATACATACCCAGAAATGGAATTGCTGCAGTGACATGGTAATTCAATGTTTAACTCATTGAGAAGCTACCAAACTGTTTTTGACTGTAGCTGCATCTTGCTTTCCTACCAGTAACATATGAGGTTCTGATTTTCCACATCCTCAACAACACTTACTTCCTGTCTTTTTGTTTTTGTGGGTTTTTTGGCTGTAGCTGTAGCATATGGAACTTCCCTGACCAGGGATTGATACCATGCCCTCTACAGTGGAAGCACAGATTCTTAACCACTGGACCACCAGAGAAGGTCCTCTCTCTTTTTTATTTTAGCCATCATAGTAAGTGCAAAGTAGTATCTCATTGTGATTTTGATTTTGCATGTCTTTAATGACTAATGATGTTGAGCATCTTTTCATTGGCTTGTTACCCATTTCCGTAACTTCAGAATTGATAGCCTTTAAACTTAGGTATTTTAAACTTAGGTATTATAAACTAAGGAAAGTATATTCATTTCCAAATATTGTTCTTCATACGTCTTTTTATCACCTGGAAAAAACATACATTACTTTAGGCCTCATCTCAGAAGGACTGTGGTGGCAAAACTAATTTCATAACTACTCAGATGTTAATAACACGCAATATGTCCATCGTCATTATCTTTAAATGAATGGGGAAATAAGCTTTTGAAAAATTTCTGTGCTTCAGTTTCCAACATTGTAAATAGCAATAGTTATTAACTAAAAACAGTAAAACAACCAGTAATTTTGCCCGCCAAAAGAATTTATTTAGAAGCAGCAAAGAATTGCAATGTGGGACATGCAACTACAATGAACCACGTGCAAGTATGTTGAGGCAAAGGAGGGGAACCTCTTTTATAGAGAAGGGGAAGTTGGGAGGAGCTATTAAAAACAGAGTCCATTGGAACAAATTGGAACTTCAAAGCACAGTGGCTTTTATTGCCAGGCAGGGATAAAATCTTCCTCCAGCTGCCAGCAGTGTTACTTCCTTCCAGAGAGGCAAGGTGGTCTCTTCTGTGAGAGTTCCCCTTCTGGCCTCCCAACTCCATTTTAGTGAGGATCCCATGATTAATTTTCACATAAATCACACACACACACACACACACCAAAAAAAAAAAAAAGTCGGGGTCCTCAATAAACTTGTATTTAATCAAATTAATTCATTATTCTGAAAATTTTATTTCAATGGTAATTTCTCTCTTGTAGTATGTCAGCTTAAAGATAAATTTCTAAGGTTTTCAGGTAACATAACCCAAACTGAGTTAACAAATGAATGTTCATTTGACACCTAGGTCATATCTGATTAAGGCAGACTGCTGAAGCATTGATTACAAGAATAATCCTCGAGCATACACGGATAGACTTTTGCTTCTTATGTTTCCATGCTGCAGAGAGGGTTTATCTTTAGGTCTGTTAATGGATGTGCTCGCGTCTGCCACTCTGAGAAGCTGTGTCAGGCTGTGTGCCTTTGTGGAATGTTTCTGTGTGTTCTGGAGTCTGCTGAAATGCTGGCGTGTGTTGCAAAGTTCACACGTGTCCATTCACCACCCCCACCCAAGTTCTCTTAAAAGAGAAGTAACTTTGGTTTTAAAGGTGCACATGCTGTTCTAGAGTATTTGTTTTCAGCATGGGAGGAACCCAAGTGACAGGCACACAGCGGATAAACTCCCTTTCCCTCATTTCGTTTATAGGGAAGCCGCCTCATCACCCCTTCCGCACCCCTGAGGCGCAGGGCTCAGGTGAGGCTCCTGATGTATGCTTGGGACAGTGGCAACCCTGCCTCAGAACTCAGGTAACAGTCCTTTATCTAAGAAATTTTTTTTAATAAACTTTTTACTGATTGCTCAAATACTGCATTTTCATAACAGAAACTTTAGAATACGGTGAACACAATTTTAAAAGCTTCCAGTTTTCAGCACTTCAGCATAGTTAGCAGTGACTCATCAGTGTATTCAGTTCAGTTCAGTCACTCAGTTGTGTCCGACTCTTTGTGACCCTATGGACTGCAGCATGCCAGGCCTCCCAGGCCATCACCAACTCCCAGAGTTTACTCAAACTCATGTCCATCGAGTTGGTGGTGCCATCCAACCATCTCATCCTCTGTCCCCTTCTCCTCCCACCTTCAATCTTTCCCAGCATCAGGGTCTTTTCAAATGAGTCAGTTCTTCACATCAGGGGGCCAAAGTATTGGAGTTTCAGCTTCAGCATCAGTCCTTCCAATGAATATTCAGGACTGATTTCCTTTAGGATGGACTGGTTGGATCTCCTTGCAGTCCAAGGGACTCTCAAGAGTCTTCTCCAACACCACAGTTCAAAAACATCAATTCTTTGGCACTCAGCTTTCTTTATAGTCCAGCTCTCACATCCATACACGACTACTGGAAAAGCCCTAGCTTTGACTAGACGGACCTTTGTTGGCAAAGTAATGTCTCTGCTTTTTAATATGCTGTCTAGGTTGTTCATAACTTTTCTTCCAAGGAGCAAACATGTTTTAATTTCATGGCTGCAATCACCATCTGCAGTGATTTGGAGCCCCAAAAAATGAAGTCTGTCACTGTTTCCACTGTTTCCCCATCTATTTGCCATGAAATGATGGCACCAGACGCCATGATCTTAGTTTTTCAAAGTTATAAAGTATATCGTATATGTATTTTATTATATAGCTTTACCTACCTAGGTATTGTTTTCTAAATCTTTACCAATATAAGAGGTTTAAAATGCATCTTCTAAACATTTCTTACATCCTGAGAGTGTTCAAATTTTTAATCTGTTCATCAGCCATTTGTATTTCTTCTTTTGTGGGTTATTTATGCATGCTTTATGCTGATTTTCTACTTGGGTGTTTGTACTTTTCTTTATATATACTAATCCTTATCTGTTGGATGACTTGTACACTGTGTAGTTTGTCTTTTCAGTTTATTTAAAATAAATAGCGAGTCAAGTAACAGATAGATGGCCTGTTACAACATGCAATGACATGTGGCTCTTAGCGACAAGCTCCATCCTCGGTAAGAGGCGCAGGTGGGTGAGGGTGGGAGGAGGGGCTGGTAAGGAGGAGTGAGGCTGGGATGGTGGCTGGATCATAATGGGTGGGAGTTGGGAGGGCGCTGTGCGAGTCAGGATTCCCTAAAGAGTTTGAGGCCTGGGCAGCAGCTGGGGGTGGAGACCTGATGGATGGGCTTAGATATGAGATGATCCTTTACCATTCCCATGCCTACATTCAGTCTGAGCTTGCACATGTAGACGTGGAGTTTGAGGAAGAAGTCTTCAGCAAAGGGAAGTCTTCAGCAAAGTGCAGGGGTTCTGAATCACCAGCACAAGGTCAGCCAGGAATGGGTCGGGGGGACAGAGAAGCCTAGGGAGGCAGTGTGCCAGACGAGGAGACACTGGCCCGAGAAACAGAAGGGCTGGCTCTGAGAGGGGCCCAGGAAGCACAGTGTTTTCCACCAGCAGACTCCTCCATTGACAAAAAGCCTGTGGAGGATATATTTGGGAAGAAGGAAAGAGCATAGAAAGAAGAAATGCAGGATCACTGAGGCCTAGGCACCCTGGGCTGGGCCTCACCTGGGTGGGTCTGCTGGAACCCGATAGGCTTTGTTCCAGACACCTCTCATGTGCGTGCGTGTGCACACAGACACTCAGAGTTCTTCCCTCTTTCCCATTCATAGAAAGTAGTATTAAAGCATCGAAGTAGCTGCCTGTCTGAGCTGCTTGTACCTTTCAAGTCATCTGCATTAATCATTTAAGTCTCTAAATGTGTGTTATTAGAAGAAATCTCTCCCAAATCATCAAATAAATGTGCCTGCTACCCTCTGTGGTGAAACACATATACTCTTATCTAGACCTCCATTTCTTTTTAGTAAAGTAGTTTATTAAACTTTATCAATCTCTTTCAAACTACAAAGCTATTCATTACATCCAGTGAAATAACTCATCTTAAAATTCGAGAAAGGAAAACTCTTTGAGATCCTCTTTTTTTGGTTCCTCTTAATATCCCCTGGATAAGGAAATGGCAACCCACTCCATTATTGTTGCCTGGAGAATCCCATGGATGGAGGAGCCTGGTGGGCTACAGTCCACGGGGTCGCAAAGAGTCGGACACGACTGAGGGACTTCACTTCCACTAGTAAGTGGTGCTGTGTAGGAAGAAACAGGAAGAACATACAGAAAAGAATGCCTATAGTTCAAGAAGAAAAAGACAGATGACCAGTAGAAAAGTAAGCAAAGGATAACAATCAGAAGGGGCTTCCCAGGCAGCTCATTGGTAAAGAATCCACCTGCAAATGCAGGAGACACTGGTTCGATCCCTGGGTCGGGAAGATGCCCTGAAGGAGGAAATGGCAACCCCCTCCAGTATTCTTGCCTGGAGAATCCCATGGACAGAGGAGCCTGGCAGGCTGCAGTCCAGGGGGTCAGGTCACAAAGAGTTGGACACGACTGAGTAACTGAGCACGCACACACACAACATTCAGAAGCCACTGAAGAAGAAACTCGTTGAGTCAGTCAACAAACATGCGAAAGTTGCTCACTATCACTGCCACCCAGACACTGAAAGTTAAAACCGAAAGATACGCATGCATTACTCAGCTCACAATCCAAAAGTAAGCTTGAGCAGGAGAAGCAGCCCCCGCAGATGGCTCTCTGCACCAGGCCCTCTGCACAGTCCGGGGCTTCGGTTCTCCTCAGCTCCCCCTCCCAACTGCTTTTCCACAGGCCTCCCCTCAGAGGGCAGATGTGAGTGTTCAGGCCGCAGGGGGCCAGAGTGGCCTCAGCTGTGCATTGAAGATGTGCCACAAAGGAGAGCTGCAGGACCCCTCACCCTGTGCCCGGCGGGGCACCACAGGAAGGTTATGTGACTGTCAGGTACTTGGAAAGGGACTTGGATCACCGTCTTGAGGCATGTTAAGTTCGTACTGGCTGGTGGAAGCACAAGCACGTTCTCCACTTTTGGCTCATCACAGAGCCAACTCCCTAATATCAGAAATGTGAGGAAGGTGTTTCTTCCTAATCTTGAGGGAAAACCCAGTAACATACCCCATCAAAGCCCCACAAACACTGAGAACTCAGTAACACACCCTATCAAAGCCCTACAAACATTGAGAACTCAGTAACACAGCCCATCAAAGACCCACAAACACTGAGTTTCTTGTACTTAAATTTCCGCAACAGGACCCTAGGAAAGCCAAGAAAGAATGTTTCTCCGAATGCTCAGGAAAGAGCCAAGCCCGCCTGGCACAGACAGTCTGCAGAAAGGATGCTCGGCCAGGCTGCACGGCAGGTCCAGGACTGGTACGCAGGACCCACCAGGGCCAGCTCTTCACACGGCCCACATCCCTGCTCGGGAAGCAGCCAGAACTGGAGCACTTAGTGTCGCAGAGAGTGGCCACTGCCTGAGTCTTCACCTCCGGGCCTTGGCCCTGATGTCCAGGCCCACCGCCCTCACGATCCTGTTTCTTTGGCGGGGAGGTTGGCCGCACTGCATGGCTCGTGGGATCTTAGTTCCCTGAGCAGAGATTGAACCCAGGCCCTTGGCAGTGAAAGTCAGGAGTCCTAACCACTGGGCCTCCAGGGAATTCCCCATGTTCCATGTTTGAATGTCCAGAGCTTCTCGGGCCAGGTTCACTGTGTTATCACCCCAGGAGGGCAGGGAGAGAGGGTGGCTTTCAAGGATAATTCTCTTTACTCTCTTTCACAGAGACAGCACAGGAGCTCCACAGTGACTTGCAGATCAGCTCCTCAGAAAGAAAATCGGTCCCCAAAGCCACGCCTGGCTCAGGAATTCCAGGAGGAAACTGGCCACCACACCCGAACGTCCTCGTCACTTGCCAGCAGTTCCCTCCAGGACACATGGAAGTTGCTGGACCTGGGATCCAGCCCCTCTGGCCTCACTTCCCAGGATGACTCACCTCCAGGTAGGCCGCTACTCTGTCAGTCCAGATACTGGCCGTGAGAACAGCAGTCCTGCC
Organism: Kobus ellipsiprymnus; assembly: GCA_006410655.1. Classification (NCBI taxonomy): domain Eukaryota; kingdom Metazoa; phylum Chordata; class Mammalia; order Artiodactyla; family Bovidae; genus Kobus; species Kobus ellipsiprymnus. Next base: position 407,239 of record SJYR01000076.1, on the reverse strand, counting down.
CTCTTTTGCCTGGCGCCTGAGCGTCCCCCAGGGAAGGAGTGTGTCTCCAGGCCCACGTCCAGCTGACCACATTACCGCATCTACTGAGAGTGGAGACCACGGGTTACAAGGACCCTCCGCTCGCAAGGGGTGGGTGCAGTGTGGTCAGTCTGTGACTCTAGGGGGGCAAGCGTTCTGTGTTCTGCTCAGCCTCAGGAGCCTGGGGCAGCCCATGAGGATGTCTTCTGTCCCCTGGAAAACTTGCTCTCACTACTGTCACTGTGAGGTAATCAGGAAAATTCATCTGAGGGGCCACCACCTTTGGGGGAACTGCATGAGACCGAGGTATAGCAAGCATGGTGGTTAAAGGGGAGGCTGTTTGAAGACCGGGGTGGGGGGAGTGAGCTTGGAGCCCCTTGCAGATCAGTATGCATCCTCATTCTCAGCCATAATGCGTGACTGCCTCCCACTGTGCCAAGTGTGCCAATGGGCATTGTAGGTTATTCCCAATCTTTTGCCATTACAAATAATGTTAGTGAATTAGCTTGTACATGCTATAATGCATGAATTAAAATATAAATGTAAATTCCCAGAAAGGGGATTGTTCTGTCCAAAAATATGTGCATTTCTGGCTTCCCTGGTGGCTCAGCAGTAAAGAATCTGCCTGCCAATGCAGGAGACACAGGTTCGATCCCTGGGTTGGGAAGATCCCCTGGAGAAGGGATCCAGGGGATCCACTATTCTTGCCTGGGAAATCCCATGGACAGAGGAGCCTGGCAGGCTGCAGCGCATGGGGTCGCAAGAGTCAGACACAACTTAGCAACTAAACCACCACCACCACATGTGCCTGTCTCGTTTGGGAAGATATTGTTAGTTGGGCTCCATCAGACAGTAGCAGTTCACATGCACCCAGCAAAGGCTGAGAGGGTGTCTTTCTCCAGACCCTCTCCAGCAGTGTCATCGAACTGTAATCTTTGCCAGTCTGATAGGTATCGTTTTACTTCGTATTTTACCTGTCAGGAGGCTGTGTACCTTTTCACATGTTTGAATTATGTCTTTTCCTTTTCTTCAGCTCTCTGCTCATTGGTTTATTGGGTTTATAATCTTTTTCTTATTGATTTGTATGAGCTCATTATATTTAATGGAAGTTAGACCTTTTCTGAGACATAAATTGCAAATATTTTCCTACAGTTTTTCATTTATTCTTTTACTTTGCCTATGATGGCTTTTTGTCATGCACATTTTTAACAATGTAGTCTAATTTATGTTCTTGTTTTTAATCCTTTTTGGGGTTTTTGCTGTACCTAGGTCTCTTCCATTCCAAGATGAAAGATTATTCTGCCATGATTTTCTTCTAACACAGTTATGGTTTCCTTTTTTTCATATCTAAATCCATGATCCATTTGGAATTTTATCACACTTGTAGGTTATGAAATAGGAACCAAACTTTATTTTTTAACCCCAGGTGGCAATCCAAATATCCTCTCCCACCCCCACCAGTTACTGAGTAACTCACGTTTCCCCACTTGTTTGAAATCCTACTTTCACTATAATATTAAATGTTTTGTGTGTACTTGAGTCGCTGGGCTCTAGTTCTTTCCCATGGTTCATTGGTCTCAGTCCGTCCACATGCAATGCTGTTTGAATTGTTACCACTTCCTGATCCCTCATAATGTCTGCTGACTTTGACTCTCCAATTATGCTTCTTAGAGTTTTCCTGGTAATTCTCACTTATTTATTTTTTACTTTTCCTGTACAGCCTTTGGTCCCAGCCCCAAAACTCTGTGTGACTCTTCTCAGGATTTGTTAATCTTGGGTCCTGCGTCCGAAAGGAGCCGAGTCCTCCTGTTAGTCTGAGTTCTGCTCCCTGGGGCAGCAGTCACCCCTGTGATGCCTTCAGGTAGTCTCCTCCGATGCAGACTGGTCTGTTCTCCTCACATCTCCTGCCCAAGCTCATGAATCTGAGAAGCTGCTGCTTCAGTATATATATTTTTAAAGCCATGCTGTCTTATACATATGTGTAATTTTATGTATTTATTTTGGCCATGCTGGGTCTTCGTTGCTGCATGGGCTTTTCTCTTAGCTGCAGCAAGCTGGGACTCTTCTCCAGCTGAGGCGCCTGGACTTCTTTGTGTGGTTGCTTCCCATTGCGCACACTTACTGCAGAGCACAGGCTCTAGGGTGCACGGGCCTCAGTAGCTGAGCTCCTGGATTCTAGAGCGCAGGCTTGACAGAAGCAGCACACGGGCTGTGTTGCTCCAGGGCTGTGAGATCTTCCTGGATCAAGGTTGGAACCTGTGTCTCCTGCACTGGCAGGCAGATTCTTTACCACTGAACTATCGGAGAAGCCATTTAGTACATTTTAAATTCAGGAAAGTTTTTGCTGTACTTTTCATTGACTCTGTTGGAAGTTTTTGGTAAATGTTCATTGCCATTTTTCTGGTTTCCTTCCTCCTTTTTTCTCATAGCACTTTTGTACCTTTATTCCCCCTCATCTTTAAAAGAGGTAATTTTTCCTCTACCAAGTATTTGTAGGAAATGTGTGCGGGAAAAGAGACCAGGGACATTGTCCTGTCTAGCAGTTTTCTTGTTGGTGGTTTTTAAGTAAGTTTAGCCTTGACTTATCTTTGCCCATTTTCATGAAGCTCAGCTGCCTTCCCCTCCCACCTGGACATGCTGACTCCAGTAGTTACACACAGGCTCAGTAGTTGTGGCACACAGGCTTAGTTGCCCTGAGGTATGTGAAATCTTCCCAGACCAGGGATTGAACCAGTGTTCCCTGCATTGGCAGGCGGATACTAACCACTGGACCAACAGGGAAGTCCTAGTTAGTGATTCCTAACATATTTGCATTTTGGTTAGAGGCTAAGATCACCATGGTGTCAGCTCTCCTGCGAGTACAGTTTTGCTCCAGCTACAGTAACTGATGTGCCTGCTTCCGCCAGCGGCACCCACTTGTAGAAAGCGTGGTGCCCTTTTGTGATTCCTTTCCCTGGGTCTGAAAGCCTGTTTCTGTTCAGTGTCTCCTGCACTTCCATTACCATGCTCCTGTATCAGCGCTGTCCTCCAACAGCTTAGTTTGTGTTTTGTCTTTAACGTGCTTTTAAAAGTCTTTATTTCCTCCAATCTCATCTGGAGATCAGGTTTCCATTGCCTTCTGCCTGTTTTTAAGTTACATTCTTTATGCTTATTCTTCCTCAGTGACTAAGGTTCCACTTATTTTCATTTTACCCATCCATTTCTTAAATTTATCAACCTCTATATTTTTCTAATTTTCTACTGATATCAATGAAAGCATTAGCTGTTGGGCAGGAGGTGACTGTCTTTTAAACAAAAGTGAGTTTGACTAAGTCCTTTATAATTTATCCATATTTGCTTTCCAGCTCTCTCATAGTAGCCTCTTAGATGTATTTTTCTTCTTCCAAGGTAATTATAAAAGAGAATTTTTATATAGGAAACTTTGAGGCCTCTGTGTGACAGAGTATTTTTATTTGTCTCACATTTACATGTTTTAGTTGAGTATAAAACCCCAGACTTCCATTTCTCATAATGTAGCAGGCTGGGTAGCTGGATTAATACTGTCACTGAGAACAATTAAAACTGCTGAATAAAAAGTAAAGACACGCTTATGAGGCATCAGTAAATAGCAAGAAGGTAAAGAAGTCTCAAGCAAAGGCTGAGAGGAGCAACCTGAGACTGCCTTTGACCAGGGACTTCAGCCTGGGTGGGCTTGAAATCTGGTGTTGTCACCTCTCTGGCTTCAGAAAACAGGTGATGGTGATGAAACCCAGGCCCACCCAGGGCAGGAATGTGATGGCGCAATCCCCCCCACCTCCCAAAGCTGAAACTCCAAGGACCGTAGTCTCTGTGTGCAGGTGGACAGGCAGACCCCCACTGCATCAGGGGCCAGGGATGTGAGGACTGAGGACGTGATCTGGCACTGAGTGACAAAGGGAAGATTGTTACATATGTTAATAATTTGCCACCAAGAGTCAGTCCTCATGGTTTTGTCCCAGTTAACCCTTGGGTGCCTAGAACTTTCATTTCAAGTGATTGTGAGCTGGTGGCATCCCCAAGAACTAGCAACAGCAAGTGGCAGCTCACTTCAGGGGGAATCACCTTTATCCCAGGCCGTAGAAAATTTGCGCAGAGCAGATTCCTATGAAAAATAAGATCCCAAACACAGGGTGCAAGGCACCAGGCATGAGGCCAGCAGAAGCAGACCTGGGATGTCAGGGTATAAGTAACTGTGTTTCATAATGAAGTAAAACACCAGCAAGAAAATACATTCAAGAGGCAAGGAAATATAAAGAAAGACCAAGCAGACTTAAAAAAAGAACCAAGTAGAGGTCTAATAAATGAAAAATTGTAATTACTGAAATTAAAAATTCAGTGGATGAGCTTAACAGCAGGGTATGTACTACAGAATTCACGAAATGATGTTATATATGAATAAATTAGCCAGAGACACACAGATTAAAACAAAAAAATAGAAAAGAAAGAAAAACAGGTCAGGAGCCTGGCAACTAAAGTAAGAATGTCTGACTCATGTTGGTCAGAGCTTTAGCGGGAGAGAGAAGATGGGCAGGGGCCACATTTGAAGGGAAGGGGCTGAAGATACTAATTTCAACCCCAGGAAGTCTATCAAATCCCAATCCAAATAATTAAAGGAAACCCACACCTGGATCGGTCCTAACAAAGCACCAGAGGTGATGAGATTGTTTTGAAAACTGGCAGAGGGAGTAACTTGTCTAAGTTACCCTCAAAGAGATGTGCCTGAGGAATACTGGACTTCTCACCAGCCACAGTGGGCAGCCTGAGACAGGGAGACAGCATCTGTCTGAGCTGAGGCAAGACAGCTGTCACCCTAGAATCCCACTAAAGAAGGCAAAACAAAGACTTTTCAGACAGTAAAAACTGAGCAACTTTGCCCACACATCCCTCACTAAAAAAAAAAAAAATTCCAGAGTAGGCATCAGGAAACTTTTTCGTGAAGGAGGGCCGAATGGTGAATATTTTTGGCTTTGTGACCCAGTGGTCTCTTGCAATCTCCACCTACAGCTCAAAAGCAGTTGCAGACAATATGTACATGATGGGCATGGCTGTGTACCAATAAAATTTCATTGACAAACACAAGTGATAGTAATGCTGTTTCTCAAGCTGAGTACACAGGTTTTTGTTTAGTTCTTTATTTTTAAAAAAGTCTTTAAACAATACATGTATATTATATGTGCTTGATGTAGTTTGGGTATCTTTTATAAAGAAAAGTTTTAAAAGGGAGGGGGTGGTCAACTGGGCAGAGAGGCCAGGGAAGGTCAGGGCAGAAAAGTGTTCCATGTCACTGTGGCAGTCTTAGTGGAGTAGTGGAATGGTCATCCATCCTCTTCCTAGCTGAAGAGGCTGGGGAAGAACAGGTGGACTGCTTACTGAAGAGGTCTTGCTCTGAAAAGCAGCAGTTAAAAAAGCAACATTGGGGCTTCCCTGGTGGCTCAGTGGTAAAGAATCCGCCTGCCAATGCAGCAGACAAGGGTTCAATCCCTGATCTAGGAAGATCCCACATGCCACAAAGTAACTAAGCCCGTGCGCCACTACTATCAAGCCTGTGCAGCCAGGAGCTGCAACTACTGAGCCCACATGCCGCAACTGCTGAAGTCCTCTCAGCCTAGAGCCTGGGCTCCACACTACAACGAAGAGTAGCCCCCGCTCTCTGCAACTGGAGAAGAGCCCCCGCAGCAGTGAAAACCCAGCTCAGCTAAAAGTAAATAAATAAGTATAGTTTTAAGAAAGCAACATTGGAGGAAACTGTGAAGGTGTGGCCTGCCTATATGCAGGTGGGGAAGATGGGAGAGACAGGCCGATGCTTGTGGCTGGGGAGGAGGGCAAACTCAGGAGAGAAGTGAGGTGTGCTGAGGGGCTCGGACAGGCCAGAGGCAGGAAGGTGATGGATACCCAGACTGGGAACTTTACTGACCACACCTGACAAGCAAGTTGCCACAGCCTCACAGACGCCTGCAGAAGACGAGGAGGACTCGTCACTCGCAGCACAGCAGACAGCCAAAGGGTCTCCTCAACCCCTGTCCCACGGGCCAGGTCAGGAGTCTCAGCTAAGTGGCCCCAAATGGACAGAACCCGAATCTTTCCTAGTGGGCTACAGGCACATCTGCCCTTTGCCCCCAAGGGAGTGGTACTCTCATCTTCTGAAGCTGTCAGCCATGCAGACACCCAGTGAGAGAGTCCAGAGCAGAAGCCTGCAGGGGCTGGAGGAGAACCATCCCGACAGCAGATCTGGTGGTGGGAAGAACAGGTCCCCGTGGGTTCCTTTTATTTCCTCCCTTCAGTTCAGTTTAGTTCAATTCAGTCGCTTAGTCATGTCCGACTCTTTGTGACCCCATGGACTGCAGCACACCAGGCCTCCCTGTCCATCACCAGCTCCCGGAATCTACCCAAACTCATGTCCATTGAGTCGGTGATGCCATCCAACCATCTCATCCTCTGGCATCGCCTTCTCCTCCTGCCCTCAATCTTTCCCAGCATCAGGGTCTTTTCAAATGAGTCAGCTCTTCGTATCAGGTGGCCAAAGTATTGGGAGTTTCAGCTTCAACGTCAGTCCTTCCAATGAACACCCAGGACTGATCTCCTTTAGAATGGACTGGTTGGATCTCCTTGCAGTCCAAGGGACTCTCAAGAGTCTTCTCCAACACCACAGTTCAAAAGCATCAATCTTTGGTGCTCAGCTTTCTTCACAGTCCAACTCTCACATCCGTACATGACCTCTGGAAAAACCATAGCCTTGACTAGACGGACCTTTGTTGGCAAAGTAATGTCTCTGCTTTTGAATATGCTGTCTAGGTTGGTCATAACTTTCCTTCCAAGAAATAAGTGTCTTTTAATTTCATGGCTGCAGTCACCATCTGCAGTAATTGTGGAACCCCAAAAAATGAAGTCAGCCACTGTTTCCACTGTTTCCCCATCTATTTCCCATGAAGTGATGGGACCAGATGCCATGATCTTTGTTTTCTGAATGTTGAGCTTTAAGCCAACTTTTTCGCTCTCCTCTTTCACTTTCACCAAGAGGCTGTTTAGTTCTTCTTCACTTTCTGCCATAAGAGTGGTGTCATCTGCATATCTGAGGTTATTGATATTGCTCCCGGCAGTCTTGATTTCAACTTGTGCCTCCTCCAGCCCAGCGTTTCTCATGATGTACTCTGCATATAAGTTAAATAAGCAGAGTGACAGTATACAGCCTTGACATACTGCTTTCCCAATTTGGAACCAATCTCTTGTTCCATGTCCAATTCTAACTGTTGCTTCCTGACCTGCATACAGGTTTCTCAAGAGGCAGGTCCTCCTTTCAAGTACAGGGCAAAGCCATGAACTCTGAGAGGAGGAGGAGGCGGAGGAGGAGGTAGAAAGAGAAGTGCAAAACTGTCATCTGACAGGGCCTTCCCTGGTGGCCCAGTGGCTAAGACTACGAGCTCCCAGTGCCCAGGTTCCATCCCTGATCTGGGAGCTAGATCCCACATGCTGCAACTGAGAGTTCACATACCACAACTGAAGATCCCCCATGCTGCAACTAAGACCCAGCACAGCCAAATAAATAAAATAATAAATATTAGGGGAGAAAAAAAGAAGAAGGGTCCCATCTAACAGGTGAAGCAGGGACAAGTAAGGGTGGCGCCATCAGCCCAGCAGGGCCTCGTGGACAGCAGGGCCTGGATCAGGGCAAGAACAGCCCACTTGTGGCTGGAGGTGAAAGTGATGGGGTGAGAGGAGCGTCACTGCCAGCGCCGCCCCGGAGCAGTGGAATTGGCCTGGTAGGGAGGCAGGGGTTGTGTGTGTTAGTTTAAATGCTTTTGGCTTACAAGTCACAGCACAACCTCATGAAAGTGGCACTAGGCATCTTCGCAACTGTTACCTCGTCATGGCGCCCATAGATAATCACACATGGTCACTGAATGAGGAGGAGGAGCCAAAGCACCAGCATCTGCGTAGCCTTTCTGACACACAGTGTGCATGTACAGCAGCGGGATGTCAAGGCCAAAGTAAATGGCTCCTCTTTTTCAAAAGCTGACTTCGCTGAGGCTCTTTTCTCCTAATGGTTTCAAGATGGCTGCAGCAGCTCCAAGCATCACATCAGAAAACCTGTTTCTCTCTTCCTGCTTTTCTTTTAGTTGGAAAGGGATACATTTCCCTAGAGCTCCTGGAGTCGCTCTTCCATCTCACTGGCTGCCGGGGTCATGTGGCCTCTCTTGACGAGTCACTGGGAGACTGTCTTAGACCCTGAGAACTTGCAGCGTAGAACTAAACAACGTTGGGATTCCTTGGCAAGAAAGCTGAGAAAGGGCTATAAGTGGGCTGCAGCTGAGTGTGCAGGGGAAGGTGGTGAGACACCTGCCCATAGCAGTTGAAGCTGCTACTTCTTTTTCTTTGCAGTAAAAAACTAGGAATGATTGCTGCCTAGGCTTTTGGTTCACCCTGTGAAAGATTTGGTTTGGTTTGGAAGAAAGATTGAAATTAATGCAGTTTAGCTGTTTTAAGCTCCCACAAAGCTTCTTTATGCTCTCCTTGTAATCTTGAATGTTTGAGCATGCATAATTTAACTACCTGTGATATGTCTACTTTGTAAAGAGTACTTTTTAAAACCTTGTTGGTGACTCAAATGATAACCACAACTTTGGTTAAGATGTAAGCATGTTAGCATTTATGATAAAGGATGATGTGGGTATTGGTCCTCAGTCAAGCAGTCTGGAAGCTCCATTCTGGAAAGTGGAATGTCTTGCCCTCTGCTTTTTTTTTTT